>VRLP01009711.1:0-11867 GCA_009660295.1 Lophius piscatorius
ATCTTAATTCCAGAAAAATTACATAATCTTACACTGTATTTAGTACTGTATTTATACTTTTCTCTCTATGGTTAAATATAGTGGTATTAAAGTGGAAACGTATCAGAAAAAAACAAAAAAACAAATCTGAATGTAAAAACTATCTAATTAATCAATGCAAATCCCCCCGACTTGAGGGACTGACTGGACTATCTGGCTTCCGTTGTACACTGGAGGGGGCCCTGTATACTGGTCGGGATCTTGCTGCATGATCCTGGCCCCACACTACCGCATCTAGCATGACCAGATCTACAGTGTCGATTGGACCACCAGTGGCTGCTGAACGAGTGATTTAGGTCAACGTCACCGCTCTGTGTTAATTCGGTAGTACACAAATCATCATATAAACATTCACAGATTGAAATAAATAGTGAATCAAAAAACAGGCAGAGAGTAAAACCCTGCTAACCCAGAAGAACATTAAGGCTTGTCTAATTTTTTCCAAAACACACCTCGATGAAACAAAGAGATTTTTGGAGAATAACCGATGAGTTGAGAGTTGAACTGTTTGGAGGACAGGGTTTCTGTTATATCTGAAGTAAACCAAACACAGTATTGTACAAATTACACATTAGACCTAAATTTACCCCTAGCTATTGAGTTTGGGGCGCTTCGTTTTGTTTTTGTTTTTATTTTGGTGATTAGGGTATCAGATAACTTTTCTGTCTCACTAAATAAAAATCATGAGTTATAACTTGTGGTGTACTTAGGTTGGTTTTTTTATATTATATTTTGTTTGAGCTCCCGACATACACAAAAAAAAGAAGATATTAGCAGGTGGTCCAATACTTTTACACAGCACTATAGATGAACAAGAATACCAATCAACCATGATATAAAAACTATATATTGGTCTCCTTTATCGCCACCAAAGCAGCTGTACAATGCCCGGTGTGTTCTGATACCTCTCTACCACAACTAAAAATAACTTTGTTCAGAGATCTGTGCTGCAGCAGCTTTTATGTGGGATTGGATAACATAGTTTAAACTTCTCTCTCCTCAAGCTTAAGGAACCCATTACCCTTTTGCCGGTTCACCAGTAGTCCTTACTCAGACCACTTTGGGAAGTACTAACCACTGCAGAACAGGGACACTTAAGTTCTGGAGATGCTATGACCCCGTCAAGTAGCAGTTACAATTTGGCCCTTCTTATAGTCAATAAGATCCTCAGGCTTGGCGATTTTTTCTGCTTCCAACATCCACTCCAGGGCAAAATATTTAATTTCTGCTCAATATATCAATCTCTGCAACCATCTACTATCGTCTGAGAATGACTTAGCCTCTCCTGGGAAATGCTCTGCTGTAGCCAGTAGATAGTAAGATAAGAGATGTCTTTGCAAAGACTTGCTCTTCTGCCTGACAATTATTCTTTATAATTGGCTCATCAGTGCGTGGATATAAGCAATGATATGTTTTGGCTGATTTCTATAAAGATGTCTACTTATAAACGCAGGTAATCAAAAAAACAACAATTTATAAATAAGAAGCTAAATCATCATCAGACGGTAGCTAATTTGTATCAATTTTACATATGATTTATATATTCTGCCTTTTTTTGGCTTCCAGCCTGGTAATTCATGATGGTACAATACTATGCTACTTATTTATACTTTCTTATAGCTTGTGTAGGCATCCTACTTTCTATCAGTGCCTTGTCTCTTTTAATAACAACCATGTTGTTATTGGAAGACAGTCAGCCACCTTAGCTGAGTGGGAATATGGAGGCACTGATGTCCTCTGTGACATTTATGCAGGACATGGAGATTAGTTTTAATTACAACACTCATCCTTCTTTTATTAGCAGCACAAAGCTGCTGCAGCTCTGAGTGTTCTCTGGCACCAGCTACTCTCATAGAATCGCTTGCTATCACTCTAATATTCTCTCTCTCTAAAAAGATCCTCAGAGGTATGGTGTCTATTTTGTAAGCAGTGGAATCTGAGGCAATAATAATAATAATAATAATAATAATAATACATATAATTTATAATGCACTTTACATTTGGATCAAATCTTAAAGTGCTACAAAGTAAAAGCAGATAAAAGCATCAATAAAAAAATTAAATAATAACTATATAAAAACGGTGACTAAAAAGCAGCAATGTTAATTAAAGTTATAAGTTCTGCTAAAAAGGAAAGTTTTCAGTCAATGATCTGGTATATGATCTGATATGATGCAATGATCAAAGAGCGGTTTGAAAGGGTTTGAGAAGTGCATTCAATCACAGCGGGGATTCAGGAAATTTATTACAATTCAATTGGAAGATATGGTTATGATCATTTATTTGTTTTGCATAAAGATAAGCATTTATCACAGCATATAATTTGATACTGCTCCCACAGTATCCAAGTAATGACTGAAGCATCAACGAGGATAGAGTTGATTAGTTTAAGACAAAAATTAAAAACATGAAAAATATTTAGTTGAGACTATATCAGGTGATAAAATATTACAATCAGTAGCATATGAACATATCTATCTGTAAACATGATTTTTCAATAAATCAGCTTGCTGTTTAACTTAAATGTTGTCAGTCAGGTGATTTTTTCAGTTTCCAATCTTGTCTACAACCTTCGCTGTCTGATGCTATATTTTTTTTGTTCTTTTACTTTTTATGTGAGTAATGTCTTCTAATATGCACGATAATATTAGTTTATTTAGAGCTCTGTGTGTGAAAAAAAACCACTACAAAGGAAGAGCAGCAAGTTACCACGGGCAGAGGCACTGCAGAGTGGCCAGTCTATTTCTGGTTGGAAGCACATAAGGATAATGAACATTGACTTCAGTGAGAAACATGCGACAGTCTGCTCCATTCCCTCCACTGAGGGCTAAACTTATGCTGCGGTCCAGTATCTTAGAAGAATACCCTGCAGATTTACCAATGTTTCTGTCATTTCCTAAGGACATCAGCATTCACATCTACTTCTTTGACTGCAGGCCAATGCTTTGTGGCAGGAAATGGGATTGTACTTTGACATTCAAACCACCTCAACTGCAGACTGATGGGTTATTGTTGTCCTCTTTTCTAATGTGTGACAAGCAGTTAGATCCATGCATATTGCATAAAGATTTAATCCCCATAATTGACATCAGTTTCATCCCAATCACGTCAGGAGATTTAACGAGGAGTAATGAGTGATATCTTTACTCTGTATAAGAAATGCTAAACTGAGTTCCTTCATCTTACTAATACCATTATAGCACATAACAATAACAACGTTTTTGACAACATTAGTGCCATTACGAAACTATACTGGACTCAGCTTGGATCAGTAAAAATTATCACTTAATTGTTTGATCATAATTATTTTGGTCATCTAATTATTTTGCTAAATTGTTCAAATTCCCTCCAGTCCAGTGTCTTAAAACAGCTGTTTATATTTTCGTGACCATTTCCACATCATTTAACACATCACTGATCTTTGACTATCACCCACTGACGATGTTAGTTATTGTGCTAAGAGTGGAAAGTTACATTAGGCTTTACCACCTTCACTGGTGGAGGAGCTTCTCTTGTCAATTAGCATCTATTGCGGTGAATATCACAGATCATAACATTCACAAAGTAAAATATTACTGCACTACCTGTTGCAACGCTTTGGTTTTAAGCCAAATGATAAAGGGGAACCCAATATATTGGAACGTTTCATTTGTCATGATTACAGTTTAGTTATCAGTCAAAGCAGCTAATATAAAAAAAATAAATACACAAATTCCAAAGATCCACTACTAACTTACTCACTAACCAACTCACTACTAACTATATATTCTCCAAAACGGGGATCAGTTAAACCATTGTCATATTAATCCCACACATACAAACTTTTGTCCCCTATAGGATAACCTAATAATAATAATATAACATATATAATAAAATAATGATGTCATTTTGACCTTCTGGGGATGTGTATGAATCATAGACCACATGAAAATCTCCAAATTCTCCACTACAACCCATCGCATGCTGATTCATATCCAACAAGGAGCTAAACCTGTTTTGAATCTCAATAAGGCAACCTAGAAAGAATATAAATATCAGACATAGATATTAATGTCTTTTAGAAAGAGCATGATTGCAAAAAACTATCCGCAAGACACTGGATTTATATTTTCTAAATTTTATCTGAAGGGCACCAACTACAGTATGTATTAATGGAGCAGTAAAGATTAATGTGTTACTCTTTCAGGCTATAAATTGAAAGTACTGGTGTAATAAATCTTTTAAACAGTTCTGACAAGCCCTTCACTGCAAGACATCTTAGAGTGGCAGGGTGGTGTTTCGCAGGACTGAAGGTTAAATTGCTGTTACAGTTTAAGTTTTTAATCTCTTCTACAATGACTAACAATCTTTCATCCATTACCGAGTCCTATTAGTATGATTTACTTTTCACTTTTCTAGAGAGGCATCAAAGTCAAATTAGAAACATTGGAATCAAATGAAGATGTGATCTGGTCACAAACCAAACTAAAACTTTGTACCAGCTACTAAAACTGGGCATTAAATACACGGCTCAAAAAAAGTAAGCGAACATTTAAATCACACATCGGATCTCAATGAGGGAAATATTCAAGTTGAAAATCTTATTTGATATACATTGTGTAATTCGTTGTTACAAAATCCGGTAAGAACGATCAACGGAAATCAAATCATTAAACCATTGAGGGCTGGATTCTAAATCAAACCCAAAATCAAATAGAAAAACTAAAATTACACTCTGATCCAACTGGTGTGAATTTCATCTAAACAACTCATAATGGGTCACAGTAGTGGGTTTGACCCCAATGAGCCTGAAGTCACTACGCATGGTGTTCCAGGTTATCTCCTCTGGACCTGGATTACGGCATGAGTGAGTTCCTGGACGGTCTGTGGTTATACTTGGTGGCGTCTGATGCAGCACTACATAACGTCCCAGATGTTCTCAGGTTGCTTCAAGTCTGGAGAACTTGATAACCAGTCAATGGCATCGAGCCATTCATCCTCCAGGAAAGACCTACACACTCTGGTCATTTGGTTGCATGATAATGCACCAGGAGGAAACAATGGTCCTCTGCATCCGTTTTGGGCGTGATAGTAGGTCTGAGCATTTAATCCTGATAACTATCAACAGTCGTTTTACTGCTGGCTAAGATGTGGAGGTCTTTGAGACCATCCAAGAATCTGCCTCCCCTGACTATCACTGACCCACCACCAAAGCGGTCCTGCTGGATGATGCTGCAGGCAGCATAAAGTTCACCACAGCGTCTTCAGACTCCGGAGAATGTGCCCAGTCTGGTGTTTTCTGGTGAACGCCAGTCAAGCTGCAGAGTGCTGGGCTGTGAGCAGAGGTCCCACTAGAGGTTGTTGGGCCCTCATATCACACTCATCGAGTCGTTTTCTGATAATTTGGTCAGAAACATCAAACCAGTAGCTGCTGGAGGTAATTTTGTAGGGATCTAGCAATGCTCCCCTGTTCCCCCTCAGACAAAAGATCTGGTCTTTTGGTATATCCTCCACGCTCCTGAGACTGTGCTAGGAGACACACCAAACCTTCAAATGAAAGTTCACTTTCATTTGAACCAGAGCAGCTGAAAGAACTCACAGTCGCTTTACGAGTGGACACAAGCTGATCCCGGAGGTTTTACTGAATCTGTGTTATACTGTGATGATTAAGTGTTCCGTTAAATGTTTTTGAGCAGTGTATAACTGAAGAATGATCTTGCAGATTCATTGTCTCTTTGTTGACTGAATTAATAACATTTTTTTGTTGGCTATTTAGTTAAAATTTTGCAATTTCCAGGTGATATCCAAATGTTTGGTGTGTTTGAACGGACGTTCTTCTTTTAAATGCATGGTCAGACGACTGTTTGATGTCATACTTATAATCATAATAAGACAATAATACGCAAAACTTTCTTATGAAGTTCCAGAGTTAGTTTATGGAGGAGTTGGAGAAGATATCATAGCAGCAGAAAAGGACTTGTGTATCTTCTGCTTGTTAAAAAAAACAACTTAAAATCATCCTGAACTAAACTGAATCGTAATACAACAGTTCTCTCAGACTAAAGATTAAGAAGAGTTAATAGTCATATTTTTAACAAAATTGGGGTGATTATGGCTTTCTACACCCTACACATCATTATGCATACTATTTTATAGTTGGTATGCTATTTAAAATGTACATATTTCATAGTTCTTCATTCTTTGCTTTTCACCTTTTTCTCATCCCCCTCTTGCAGTAGCTGCATGTTGCTACGTCTATGGCTCTCAGTTCTTTTCAGGGTGGCGCTCCGATGCTCAGGCAGGTCAGGAGGAGGGGACACGCCCCGACCTTGAGGGTCGACCCAGGTATAGACGTGGTTGGTGACATAGCCACCTGGAATCCGTCCGACTGAACGCACAGAGAGAGAAAGTTTTTTACTGCCCTTCAGCACCTAAGGGGAGGAGAGGAGAGGAGAGGTTTGGTTTTCAAAATTCCTTTATTAGACAATTGTAAAGAATATCCAGAACAGTCACTTCATCACCTGACTGTTAAGCAAAAACAAAAGAAGGTAAAAAATTTAGTAGCAACTCCCCATCATCCCCCATAGAACATAACCCACCCCCTACTGCCCGTATGGGGTTAAACACCTGCATATTGTCTGCCATCTTATAATTTGCATGTTCCACCTTCAGTCTTGCCTTCACAAGTTTTTCCAGAACCAGCACTGCTTCCACATTGCCAGTATTCTGTGTCAGGTTCTTGCGTTTCAGCCAAATGGACAACTTCGCAGACCCTGATAAAAAGTTGACCAGTGTATGCACAAATTTTTCCTTTGCACAATATTTTGGGCCGAAAGAAGAATAACTGAAAAGAAAAAAACTCCCTAAGGGGCTTGAAACCACCTTTTAAGAAGTCCAAACAGTGAGGACAAACGGGGACACTGCACAAACAAATGTTCCAACGTTTCAGGCTGATTGCTCTGTGGTCTGTATCTGTTTGTGGCTATTGCCCCATGTACAATCCTCCACTGGAGGTCTGCTGTCCGTTTCTCAACGGGCATCTTGTACAGGGACCGCAAACTGCCTTTTGGGGAAAAATCTTGACCAAAAAACTCAGTCCACCTCAACTCCCGTAGCCCAATGAGAGAGCGCAGGTTGAGAACTTTCGCACAAATATGGTAGATGTCTTCTTTCTTTATGGTTTGAAATTTCTCTTGGGGAGGGGTTGTGAGAGACAGCAGTTGTCTTTTTTTTCCGTCTTGCCACTCCCCCAGGGCTGGAGTTATGGACAGAGAGGGGGAGCTCTACTCACACCCCTCACATTGTTCATTCAGAGTTCTGCTCACTCCAAAGGTCCTCAGATGTTGTGGCAGGGCAGCACAAACCTCCGCCACCACCCGGTTTATTAGCCTATTGGACGTGATGTTACTGCTCCTCCTGAGTACGTCCTCTGATGACGATGTCATCTTTATCAGATTTCCCAGTTTGGTGCATTCAGCTGTTCTGAGTTTTGTACTTAGGCTGGCAGACTCCAGCGTTTGAGTCTTCGTTAAGTTATTAAAAAACAAAGGTTCCTCAAACAACCAGATGCGAGGGCTTTCGTTGGCGTCTCAAGTTTTTTTGAGAATCTGCCAACACTGCAAAACAGAGCAGTAGAAAGGTGTCAACTCTGTGTGCTCCAATTGTTCTGGTGGAAGAAGGAACAGATGTTTATCATAGCCCAATCTCCTGGCTTTCCACAGCAGCAGACACGCTATTTCACACCAGCTCGGGTCACAGCTGTGCAACAGTCTTTGTGCCGTTTGAAGTCTGAAAGAAGCTATTTTCGTCTGAACGCGAATCAGTCCTTGCCCTCCTTCAGCCACAGGCAGGTAGAGGGCAGCTGACCGGATCCAGTGCTTCTCAGACCAGAAAAAGTCCAAGATGCTCTTCTGAACATCCTCCATTAGACCTTTTGGTGGTGTCAAAACAACCAAACAGTCTATGCCAAAGGGTCCAAACACGACAGGGGTCGACCAATCCCGGTACAGCGATGGATCAGAAAGGGTTGATATATATATATATATATATATATTGGTTGACTCAGTCCTGCTCCCATCTTCACCATACACAGTGCACCTTCAAACAGTAACCTTACCCAGGAAAGAAAACCATCACCAATACCAAACGCCCTAAGTGTTGAAAACAAATAAGAGTGACCCACCCTGTCGAACGCTTTCTGTTGGTCGAGAGAAACTATACCAAAATTTACATCAAACATTTTTGAAAGATCAATTATATCACAGATTAAAAACATATTGTCCATAATTGACCTATTAGGCACACAATAAGTATGGTCTGTATGTACAATTATTTCCAGTATATCCTTAAGCCTATTTGTCAAGGCTTTGGAAAGCACCTTATAATCATTACATAGGAGTGTAACTGGCCTCCAGCTCTTTAATAAAGCCAGATCTCCTTAAAAGAACGCCATGAATGTCAGGCCAAAGGATAAAAGTGTTTATAGAAGTCTGTTTAGAGTCCATCAATCCCTGGTGCTCGTCCTGATGACATCTGGTTGACTGCAAGTGACTGTTCCTCCAGAGTCAGCTCACAATCCAGAGCAGCTTTCTCACCTTGGCTGAGCTGAGGAAGGCCCTCTAGGAGCTCCTCACGACACTCCATTGAACACTGCTCCACCCGAAAGAGGTCAGTTTAGAAAGCTATTGCGCGTTGCCTCATCTCAGTTGTATTGTGGGTCACTTGCCCCCGAGGTAGCTGAAGGCAAGTCATCTGCATCCTCTGTCCCACCGTTTTCTCCAACTTGAAAAAGTAGGCACTAGGGGCATCCATGTCCTTCAACTGGAGAAAACGAGACCTGACAAGCGCCTTTAAGGTTCACAATCACTTAGTGAACCTGCTTCAGTTTTTTTTATGTCAGCTTCAAGCTCCTCAATGGCTGTCCTTATTTTAGCCGTGGAATGGGAGGTGTAATGTTGGCAGTTAAAATATATTTTTTAAATTTTCCACTGCTGCAAGAAATATTCAAATTTCTGACTGAAAATCAATACAAAAATACAATCTTGTAACAGCTTGTTGTTAAAGGACCAGCAGGACCTAACCCTCTCACCTGGTGAGAATACTAGGTCAGGGCTTACAAGATGGTGGTCAGAAAAAACAATGGGATTTATGCTGCTGTGTGAAATCCTGGTGCTGAGGTTTTTTTGAAATATAAATTCTATCTAATATTGCCCAGCTTCCTCAGCCTCCTCAGACTCTGACTGGACGTCAGCAGCTGCAGCCTGAGAGACGCTTGGGTTCTTGCAGCCACAGCAGCCCGTGGCCTCTTAGTTTTGGGCTGGTCCTCTAAGTTTATCTCTTTAACTACACATGACACCTTGGTGTTTTTAACCATTTCAACAGCAGCACAATCTGCTTCCCCACCCGCGTCCACCGGACCACCTGCGTCCAGGCTGGTCAGCCTTCGCAATGGAGGCGAGAGTAGCCCTTTGTCCGCCACCGGAGGCGCCAGCAGCCGCCTATCCTCCACCTGAGACGTTGCCACTTGGCAGACAAACGTCAGATGAGGCGTGATCCTCCTCTAGGTGACCAGAGTCATGCGCTGCATTCGCATAGGGAGCTGCCAGCTGCTTATGTGGTTTGTGTCCGACAACACCGCATTCATAAGACTTCATTTGCCCTGAGCTGGCATTTCACTCTGAAGGACACCTCCAGAGTTTTTTCTTGAGAGTCCAGAAACATGAAGACCTGCCGTCTCAAAGACATCACGTGCTTCGGTCTGGGGTCTTTACATCCCAGACTTATGGTCTTAAACCCACTGACAAATTTACCATATCTACGGAGCTAGTTCTCAAACAGCTCGTTCGGTATAAACGGTGGAACACCGTACACAGTGATCGGCGTTGAGGGAAATGACAATGGGGAAACCTGCAACAACAGGTCCCTGAGGAACACGCCCCTCTCTTTCAGAGTCAACTCATTTTGAACAAAAACAACAACTGCTTAATTCATTTTTGAAGCATACGGTAACTTTTCATGGCCGATATGTTCACCAGCAGCCAACAGGACATCCTCCACCTCAACATGATTGTCTGGCGGGACTACCCGAGCTCCGTAACTGATAGACGGAGGAAACGTCTCAGAGGACGCCATTCCTCCGAACAAACTGGTGTCAGTCCCACCACCCAATCGAATTGAACAATCAATGGAATATCACAGCTCTTACCTGATCATGTAGAAAAACATAGACGTTGAAACAACAGTGAATACAGGGAATTGAAGACCATTCAAATTCTGCGCCACTCGCACTTACATCACCACTACTCACGCACGCACGCTCGTGGGAAAGGAAAGGAAAGGGGAGGCGAGGCGAGAGAAATTCAGGCCCCATTATGAACACAAAGACACACTGAAAAATCCCAAATTGTGCTGATGAGGATAAACCATAACTTAGGTGAATTTCAGCAAACTTACATAAAGTGTAAGCACTTTATGTTGATGTAAAAAAAAGCAAATGAAAGAAACCAATTATGAGGTTTGCACCTTTAAGACTCCTATATAGCATGTGTGAAATGTCATTGAATTCTGTCCAGCAGTTATTGAGGAGATGAAGAAGGAACATACATACAAAGTTGTGTACAATTTTAATAACCCCTCTGGCGTTAGCATAAAGATTGTATTGCGTACGTATGTGTGTATGTATGTATGCTCAGACTGCAACGAATACCCTCAAATACACGGACTTTAGTTTGATTTTATAAGACTATAGCATGCATGTACAGGAGTAAACAGTATATATAGATCTGAACATAGGGTAAGGCTGGGAATGTAACAGTGAGATGCACCAATACATTTTGGAGAATATTAAGTTCTAACCCTAACCACCATTAGAAACCACACATGAAAACCAATCAAACCCACACATTTCTAAACATTTCTAGGGAAAATCACTATTGGCTGCACCTCACTACCTTTGATAGCCTGCTGGATGTGCAAACCTCTGCAGTTCAATGTGTTGTTATATCACCAGAGGTCCGGAGAATCAAAACTACACAGGGTCGAAGCTTTTAATGATCAAACAGTTGCGGTATACCACAAACAAGACCTAATTCATTTTAAGACGTAAAATAAAGTACACTTTTAGGGCCCTCTGTGATAATTTTCTTTGAATACTAAAATTTTATTGATCGAGTACTTGATCGCTTTTTTTTCTTGTTCAATTAATCTTGAATAATGCTTGATGTCGCATAAATTTTCCCTTGTCCGGCTTCTGCCTACAATATGTTCTAGGAGCTGTTGCAAGGATCAACTCAAATTATTACTTGTCAGAGTGCTTTGCATAACAGAATAGAACCGAATCGAGCTGAGTCAATTCTACAATCCTGATATGTGCTGATAGATAATAACTTCAAGTCTGAGGCAACAAAACCCTGTCAGCACTGAAGATAACTGACTGGACCAAAATGCATGTCATCACTTCCTTCCCCCTGCACCTCCTCTTTACGAATCCAATCAAAGCAGAGAGGAGAATACAAACAAGTGTAACAAGTGTAAGTGTACAAGTGTATAACAGATAACTTCAACAGCACACAAGCATGCACATCGCTGGAAGCCTTTATTTCCAGACAAGATTTAGTGAAAATACATACCTGCAAACAGAAAGGTACACAAAAACAACAAACAGCAGAGTAAACAAGGAAAATTACTTCTTCTTAATTTTATAATTATTTAAAATAGTGATAGTGTTGGTGGCTGTGGTGGCCAAGTCAGCAGCTGTCCACCAGTGTTGGTATTGTTTCAATCATTTATTATCCGTAACCGTTTATCCTGTTCAGGGTTACTGGGGCTGGAGCCCATCCCTGACACTGAGT
>VRLP01009712.1:0-11866 GCA_009660295.1 Lophius piscatorius
TTTATAACAACATCTGATCTGTAAATGTGTTCTTTTATGAGAGAATCTATTCAGCAGGTTGGATGATTTCCGCAGTAGTAATATAAAGTTGCATTTTGTGTCGGCTGTGGAAGAAAAACGTACCTGTTCTTATCTTAGTCCTATTGCACTGTTGAAACTACTCTTGCATGATTTGTTTATGCAAACAACGCATGAATAGTATATGCACCAAATTAACCTTATATAAAATGGAGGTAGAAAATCTTTGCTTTTAACTGTTTGTATCGGGAGTATAAGATATATGAAAATAACATGTTACTCATCAAATCCATCCACCATTTGTCATCCTATTCATGGAATTATTAAACTCCTTGCTTTTGAGTGGCATGTCATGCTAAGCTGCAAATAAATATGCTGCAGGGTGTCATTCATTTGTACCAAATGTTTTTTTTTTAAACTAGAGCACAATTAAATCTCAATTTTTTTCAAAATTATACATGAAGTTCAGGCATAACTACCTTGATTAGATAAACATTAGATAGATAAACCGTAACCGGTTATGATGAAATCTTTTACATGATGAGCCTGAGCCATGAGCTCCAATCCCATAATAAGCTGCCAAAGTTACATACTGAAGATGTAAAACAAAAAAAAACCTAAACCTGGTCACAAATATATAGTTGGATTGTTTGTTTGTTTTTTTGTTTTGGTTTACTGAAATGTAAGAGGAGTCTCCTAAAGTAAGCACGAGATGGGTAAACTAGAAGGTGCCGTGTGAGTCAGATCTTTATTTTTTCCCCTCTTAGACAGTTAGGCTTCCTGCTCCATTCCTTTTTTCTTGTGGTCAATCATGAATATTATCCCCCATTTGTCAAAATTGGAGTTCTCGTCTTCTCCCTGGTAGAGGATGAGAGACAGAGGCACAAGTGTCAAACCCCCCACAACAATGAACTACTAACATATTCATTATTTTTAGGTGGGCTTTCTTCCAAAGTTTTAGAGACTCGATAATTGAAAACAATTTCCAAATATATCTGTCTAAAGGAATCTCATCACATTTTTTTTTTACAATTGAAGGCGACAGGACAGGCTGTTGAGAGGCAACATAGGTTGCAATCTAGAACATTACCACCAGAGTGTTGTAAATTTTACACACTGCACCATTAACTGTTACCTGAGTGTAACCTAGAAAAAGTTTATATTGTCTCACACAAAAACCGAGCCATCGCTTCAGAGGTTATGTTTTAAAGGGATGTTAAATAACATTGCGTTTTTGTTTTTTTTAAACTCCGTTCATATCAGCATGGGTAAACACCAGCCATAACATTAAAACCGTATGTCTTATTTTGCTGGCAAGCTACGGTATATCTGTGATGCATAACCACTGCATACTGGATTCCTAGTTCTGAAGATTCTCTGACCTAGTTTTCTTGCCCAAACAACTTGGCTCTTGTCAAAAGTTACTCAGATCGACATGCCTGCTCCATTTTTGCTGCTTCCAACTAATCAAGTTAGTTGGAATATATATTCAAGTTTCTGTTGAATATATCCCAACTTCTTCTTTGTCTTTCGGCTGTTCCCTTTCTGGATCGCCACAGTGGATCATCTATTTCCATCCGTATGCCCATACCCTACCAGCTTACAGTAACTGTGATGATATTTGTTAACCCCTAGCTCCGACTGATGCGGTTTGGAATCAGTTATTCCACATATTGATTTGGCATAGGTTTTAAGCCGGATGCCCTTTCTGACGCAACTCTCTCCATTTATCCCGGCTTGTGACTGCCGTGCAAAGTACACTGGATTGTGACCTTTTTGTGGCAAATGACACAAAAAATTAAATCACTGTTTCTGACTTCACCTGTCTGTGGTTATAATGTTATGGCTTTTGTCAAGAGAGGTACTTCTTAGTTATCCTGACAGGGGTGTCACTTTGGGGGATCAAACATTTGCCACGGTTTTAATAATTCACGTATGGGCTATTTAGTGCCTGGCTCTAAGGTATTATTACTCATTAAAGATGTTAAAATCAATGTTTAGGTCAAAATGCCCCTATTTTGTATCAACCCAATCTCCAGCACTGTTGGGAGGATGTGTAATTCTGCATAAGATATTGATCTTTCATGATTGTTTTGCTCATTACTTTAACAAATATATGCTGATTTTGGAATTCCATGGCAAGAATGCATTTATGAAGAAGATATGGGCAACAATGACTCTCGCTCTATATATAGATGGTTGTTATCTGTTTCCGGTAATAATGGCAGCAGTTTTAAGATTTGTCTCTCCAACCCCATAAGATAAATTAATAGAGAAAAATGGTGTTTGTATTTATTGATGCTTGCCTTGGGTGCAACTACGGAGAAAACAACTGCATAGTCAACAATTGAAAAATTAATTAACAAGCGCACAAACAAACAATTGGATGCACTGTCTGTCCCCATGGCTGAAGTGGGACTATTGAAACACCTAGTACTCAAGATTAAGGACTTGCTTTCAACAGAGATCAAGGAGTTCAGGACAAATTTCAAAGAGTTTTGAGCTGAAACTGAAAAGGACATTAAGACAATTATGCAACAGATGGCAGAGCTGTGTGCCGATTTACTAGAAACTAGTGGTAGCGTGGAAAAGGTCGAGCACCGGGTTGGTGAGATACCTGAGATACGTGACATGGAAATAATGACAAAGTTTTAAAGATGGAAGCACCGGATTCCAGGAAAATAGGTTTTACGTAAAACAATGTGCGTATCTTTAATATTCCTGTGAAGAGTGAAGGCATCGATATGACAGCCTTTCTAAAAACAAATGGTTTAATGAGATGCTCAAAATACCTAGAGACTTTGACATGGTCAGAGTGAGTATGCAGAGAGGATAAAAAGTATACCAGGCAAATCTCGTTGCCTTTCTTAACTTTGAAAGGAAGAAGAAATACCACATGAGGGAAGAATTAACTAACTTTTAATGGAGTGTGTATCTTTTTTTTATCATGACTTCATCTCCCAAAACTGTATTTGTAGAAAAAAAAGTTTCATCGTGTCAAAATTTAGCTCATATAAATTGACACAAAGAAATCTATCTTGTTCTATGACCAAGCTCAGAAAAAAATAGAAAACTGTTATTATCTTTATTATTGAGTCACTATGGGGTCTTATCTTAGCGCAAATTGCCGACTTCATAGAATTAGGTTGAGTCAATATGGACTGTTTGAGATTATCACATTACATATATTGTCACATTTTATTTGTGGATTTCAATCAGGGGAATTGCTAGGGCAATGTAAGGGATTGGGGGCTTTTACGGAGATACTTTGCGTAGAATAATTTGGACTTGTTGTACACAATTATCTCAAATTTTGATATCTGCTGGTTTTCTGTGTTCTGTATCCTTAATAATAGAACATTATTCCATTTGTGGTGTTTGCTGGACAAGGTTAAGAAATTTTAATTATGTAATTGTTCTCTTATGACTTGAAATGAGTCAAGCACCATCGGCTATCAATGATTTCATCATAAGAGCTACAGTCATTTCAGCCAAAAATGCCCTCACAGCGTTCATGTGAGCCAAGAACAATCATGTGTGAGAAAAGTGAGGACATTTTTTTTTCTACGTCTGAAAATAGCTTTTCTTTGCATGTTGTCGTATTTAGATGTTGTGTCATGCTTATGAAAGTATTTTGTGAGGAATGTAAGGTGGGAATTACAGTCATACCCTACGTGCCTTTCATGACAGATTGTTTATCTTTTTACATTTTTCCTTCTATTACCTTTCATTTCTCAGGGGTTATTTTATTTTTTATTTCTTAAGGAGAGAGAGAAAAACTATTCTGATTTTCTGTATGCCCTGCACGTATAGCAGAATTGACAAATACAAATCTTGAATCTTGAAACTCTAAGGTGGTGGGAAGGAAGAGTTAAAATGTTGTTCTTAGTAACGCTTGAAATAGTAGTCAGAAGGAATGATTATTCAGGAGAAGGCTTCTCCTCTTTATATAGTTACCGGTGGTCCTGAAGTGGTAAAGTGAATCCAGATATTCAGCCTGTTAGTGTCAAAGCGCAGAATACAAAAGGCAGCGCTCATGTCTAAGCAGTGGGGAGGGGAATGTGCTGACAGATCAGAGTTAGACCTCAACTCTGGAGAATCATGCTGCTTAAGAACCACAATGTGGCCGGAATCCTCCGCAGTGATGGATGATCATTGTGTTTAGACAGGTAACAGGAAAACCGTGAGAGTGCAGAGTCGGCAAAGGATACAAGGAGCATGTGTTGGTTGGCAGAAACACTACTTTAGCAATTCCAAAGCCAAATTCCACCGATAGTAACCCCCTTTAGAGAAGCAGCTTGTGTTTCATTTCTGATTAAGTGATTGTTTTGTAATTATTGTATAAATTTAGACATGTAATTGTCTATTGAGAAATGCTTGTTAAACGTTATCAGAACACCATATAATACGAAAAACAATACAAGGTTACGCTTCATTATTGATCAATACTCTTAAGTAAGGCTATATGTTGTTAGATAGGCCTGTGGTATTTGCATTAGCGACAACGACTAACTTATCCCTGTGTTAGTTGACTTGGAGAGTCATTGGGTGGAGATAAAGGACAACGCTGCTATCTTACAGGAGTTTACGTGCAACACTAACTAAGGGCGTCTGTAGCTCAGGAGGTGGGCCAGTCTTACCTGATTCGGAACTTTGACAGTTCAATCCCAGCCCTTGTAGCCTACTCGTCGTATGGTCCTTAGGCTTGAATGTATATAACTTGCATAACAAGGTGACAATAATCAGTAAACATTACTATTATAAATGAAGCACAGCTACAAATCTTTGAACAGAAATACTTAAGTAAATGAATTGCTCCAGTTGATCAATATTACTTATCCCCACTTCATAGGGATGTATTGAGCAATCGTCCACAATCTCCAGATGTCCCTCGATTTGAGAGAGAAGCAGAAAAATTCTACAGCAATGAAATTGATTAATATCTGGTGTTATTGCTGAATAAATGCCTGATTTGATTATCAAAGTAGTCAGATCATTTTTTTTCCATCATTCAAACCGTTTTAATTATTGTCCATAAAATATGAGAAGTAAACACAGTAATGAATCATTACTTATCAAATAAGGCCAATTGTCCAAAACTCCAAGATATATGTTAAAGAAAAAGCTTTAAATCTACCAAATTGCTGGAACCATAAAGTTATTGGGATAACACGATGAATATATTTTAGCTGGTGACAACATTTAGCCAATTTGATTTCTTGAGCTCTTTCCATTGTAGAGTTTATGTTGATGCAGTCTTGATACAGAGCAGTTGATAGTTTTGACTTGCAGGGGAACAGATGTTCTATCATAATCCAAGGAATTAGAGAAGGATGCAGTGATGATGGAGAGGGCATAGAAGCAGCTTAGAAAAACAGTGCTTATATAAACCTTCTCAGCGGAATTGCTAGAGACAAAAGAATATGCATACGGAAATCCTAAGGGATTAATTCAAAATAAAAGGAAGGGTTTCTGTTGCAGCAGAGATGCCCAGAACAGAGGAGCATACGGAGGAAATGATGCATTGAAAATACCACCTCATCACCTGTCCAAGTGTCTCGCTTTGATTTCAGTCTCACTTTGATTTCAGCTTAGCGAGAGAATACAGGTTCATCTATCAGTTTTGCAGAAGGGACAGTTAATCATATTTTAGGATGCCGAGCCATTTCAGCCGATTCGTAGCACAGCAAAATTATTTATCTAAATTGTATGACCATATGATTCTTTTTTGTCTTATTTGATTTGGAAACCTTTCAAAAATCATTGATGACTAGCAACTATGGTGATGCAAAACAGACATTCCATCCTAAAATATCCGTCTGAATCTTTGGCAAAGGATCATGGTGCAACTGGTGCTTGGCAAAAACAAGAATAAGATCGTAGCCTGTGAGGCAGCACGTTACTTTTCCGTATAAAGAAAATTCCTTTAACATTTAGAAGTTGTGCTATTCACAGAGCTTTTACAACATTTGAAGCATCTAAGGTTGATTTGTTTAATCACAGCACAGTGATTTTGTGGCGCACCAGTTGGTGGCAGTACAAACTAGCAGCTTTATACAGCATGCTATCACTGCATTGCACCCAGTTAGCCACTATGACACAACCAACTAACCTAAATCATAATCTCTTAGTGGCATAGCCATTCATTTTCATGCAAATTAGACCCAACAGTTCTTCCGTTATATCTGTTTAGTGTGTTGCTGAGGTTTCATTTAAGATACAGAGTTATATTTTAGTATTAGTACTTTCTTGTCTCTGGGTCTGGATTTTTTATTAAAATGCGAAGCAGTTAGCTTTTATTATACAGGAAAATCTTCCCCTGGCTCGACTTACTAAGGTTAATGGTTCCAATTTATTTGCTCTTTGTGGCCATGACAGGAAGAGAAAAGGAGTTGATTTTCTTTCCCAGGCTTGTATTCACACGTGGCCAGTTGAGTCTCACTCTCAGACTGGCACAGCAGTTGCTGGTCATTTACTGAGGCAGTGGATTTGGATGATAAATTCACTAAGTTTTAAAAGAACCAGCACCAGAAATGTACTGTGGGTGTTTAACAGGCCGGCTTTGTAGTATACACACACGATTAGCTGTTGTTAACTGACAAAAGTATATAGTGTCAGATTAAGGTCTTTATGTCAGAGGTTTAAATCAGATTAAGGTTTTAATCTGACATAGTCAAGGACAAGTATATTGGTTCATTTGTTAAAACAAACTTAACTCCCCTATATAAATAAATAAATGTATAATACATACTAAAATGTTGAAGAAGTCATAGCAAAAAATGAAGAGTTGCAGTTTTTAGGTGGTTGATAGATGGCGTGTCCGCTTGAGTTAACCATACATAAACTGCCGTTAAATGTTTGTAATAAAAAAGAAAATCTGCATAAAAAAAATCACTTTTTCACTAGAATTTTTTTTTCTAAGGACTAATTCAGCAACAATAGTATTGATAAACAGTTTTTTAAGGAGTGATTTCATAGATGACTTTGACTTTACTGCTCAGCATTTTCAACAGGATCTTTTACAACAGGACCCTGTCTCAAAAACCGCTGGTCAGCTCTGATTTTAGCCAAGATCTTGTGATTGTCCCACAGGACTTCTATGTGCCGGGTACCTCAACTGGGTTTAAATAACCCTCTTTCCTGTGAGCATCTGTAATCTCATTTCCCTTTCAGAATAAAGACAAGGCCGTCCTATTTCCCCCTCCACTATGCACCAGCAATGTTTTTGAATCTCAATGATGAAAGCGGTACAAACTGTACATTGGAAATACCGTATTTCTATATGCTTCAGTTTCAGTTTGTGGCAGTGAAACTGTTCTGTGGATGTGGGAGTTATTTTGACCACCAAGACTATATCAGTCAGATGAAGATGGAATTGATTCTCCTATTTTTTTTAAATATATTATAAGCATATACATCAGTTTTTTACTAAACGTTGCATAGAACTCGTGGTGATGAAAGTGTGATATTGAATGGAAAGTGACAAAAACTATCCCTCCGCAGGCTCTTACCACTGGCAGTATCCCAGGCTTCATTGATGTGGTAATGAACCTGAATTCTCCTGCACTACTGGAAGACAATATCATTTCGCAGGCCAAAACAGCAGGGATGAAGATAATCTTCTACGGAGATGACACCTGGGTGCGCCTCTTTCCCAAACACTTCATGGAATATGATGGCACCACCTCCTTCTTTGTATCTGACTACATTGAGGTATGTACAAATCTGCCAGGAACTGGCTTTGAAGATATGATTTAATTATTTGTTTGCTCCACATCCATTTAGGATTAAAGCATTTTATGGTCTTTAGAATTAGGTTTTTATAAAGAAAAATGCATTATCAGGTTGTTTTTTAAAATTCAGATTTCTTATATTGCAGCGGTTTTCAAACCTTTTTCCCTAATGCACACCATTTCAGTTATTTTCTCAGGCAAGTCACACTTGATCAGCACAAAACAACATGCCTGATTTATGAACAACAAAGATGTTACTAACACTTACGTGGCACATTTCACACTTAATATATGACGAAGCATTTTTTGTCAATGTGCAATAAGGATTAACAACATTATTGGACCAATTGTTCAATTTTCTTGGCTCTTTACTTTTTTGCTTCTTTTTCTTAAATCATTTAGAATAATAGAATTAAATCATTTAGAATCAAATAATCAAGTGCAGAATTGTATATAGCAAAAGTGTGGCAGTATCCAGTGGAAGTGAAATTGGTTTGGGTTGAGATGGATTTCCGTCTAGAGTTGTACAGTTGGAAGGCTGAAAGGAGGAACGACCTGTGCAGACATTCCTTCTTGCTGCGGGCTAAGAACGGCCTGCCGCTGTTCTGTCTCTGTAAGTGTGACAAAGAGAGGGATTCCTCATGATGTCTGTCACCTTAGCAGGGTTCCAGATGGTGACTAAAACGATCGCCAATGAGACTTACTTTTTCATTTTGTGACCTGTTTTTTTCTCCCAGTGGCGACCATCCAGGCACTAATACACAACACATTCAGTCTTTCTCACTAATTTATTCTACTGTGGCGGCCCGCTGGCACTCAGACTCTTAGGGGAGATTCAGATCGAAGGGTCTCCGCTCTGAGCAGCAGCATGAAATGTCCCCCCTTTGAAGTCTGGATACTGGTGGTGGTGGCTGATGAGTCTGAGAATGGTGAACGTTGAAACTGGTATGATGGATATGCGAGGATGAGTAGGGCACATGGTCCACAGCATAAGAGAACTAGATGAATGGAGAAAGAGACGTGTATAGGCAGTAGGTGATGGTTAGAGGCTAAGCATGCAGGTGTGGCACAGTGATTGGATGGATTAGGCTATTTGAACGGGTCCAGTTTATACCAATTGTGGCACCAAATTTTGAAGCCGGTAAAGGACACTGAGTATGAGAGAGGTGATGATTAAAGAAAGGTCAGAGAAGAAGAGAGGCCTAAGAGTGTGAGAAGTTATTCATTCTTGTTGAACTTTCGATTTGGCCCTGGCCCTTCCTGTATAGCAAGTCCATGTTATCCACCCACCCCAGCTTGTCATTCAGGTGAACAGCAAGGTATTTGTAGGTGTTTACCACCTTGATGTCCTCACCTTGAATGTTAACATGAAGAGGGGGAGACTTCCCCTGTCAGAAGTCAACCACAAGCTCCTTTGCTTTCCCGGTATTCAGTTGGAGATGGTTGGCTTCACACTAGCCCTCAAAGGTGCTCACCAGGCTCTCTTTCTCACCCTCCCTCCTCTCCCTAATACACCCCATGATTGCAGTATCGTCTGAGAACGTCTGGAGGTCACATTTGTCGAATGCATATCTGAAATCAGACACATAGAAGGCGAAGAAGAGATGGTCTAGTGCATTCCCCCCGTGGAGCACCATTGATGTTTACCGTTCGCTCTGACACACAGTCCTGCAGCCTGTCATCCAGGTAGTCGTGATCGAGGACACCAGGCTGCTCCATTGACTTCATCAGGTGAAACAATAGGACTACAGTTGTGTAGTCATTCAGCTCCTGGACCGGGATAATCCAAGAGGTCATCCAAAGCAATGAGACCATCTTTATTCTGAAGCTAAGGTTGTCTGTATTGCGGGAAACTACACAGCTGACATGCACAGGCCCTCAGTAATAACGCTCTCACACCATTAAAGCCCCCGACTTTTCCCTACAGGAAGTTTTTTAAGCAGTCAGACATACAGCTGGGTGAGAAGAGTTAGAAGTGAGACTGGTGATCACTATTGTAGGCAGGTATGGGGACATCAAGTGGCTGAAGAGGTGTGGTGGGGGATGTGCAAAACTGATGAAAAAGGTGTTTAACTTGTTAGCTTCCACCTCGCTCTCCACAGTTTGTCATTGGCTTGGCTGTTTTTAGCCAGTTCCTCTTCTCACCCCACTCTATACAATGCTTACCCTGCCTGATTGGAAGTTGTTCTCCATTCGTGCTTTGCACTGGCAAATCCTGATGCTGAGCGCCCTCTGCACACTCCCTATGCCAACTGTCACCAGCACTGAAGGTCCTCTCCTTTTTGTTCATCAGGGCCAATTGTTAAATACAATTTACACTCAGAAATTTGAACCAATGCCCAATATATAGAATAAAGAATGCACAACCGGCAGTATTGATATGAAATATATTTAACTGGTGGTTTTTGTCTATGCTAAATGCTCTACATGGTTGAATGGGAATTTGCTTAGTCAAAACTCAGGAAACTCAGCTTATCAATTATCTCCATATGCCATAGCTACAAATCATCTGTGGGATGGTGTGAAATTGTTTCTTTTTTTTATTTGAAAATTGAATTGAATATTGGTGGTGCAGCTTATTCAGCCCTGTAACTGAAATGTGTAATAAAATGTATTGTCAAACCTAAATTTGTTATCAGGAAAAGTCACGTTGATCTCTAATCATTGTCATTTATGCACCATGTCCCCTTGTAGGTAGACAACAATGTGACGCGTCACTTGGCAAGCACCTTGAAGAGAGATGACTGGGATATTTTGATCCTCCACTACCTCGGCCTTGACCACATTGGTCACCTTAGTGGACCCCACAGTTCCCTCATCCAACCCAAACTGCTGGAGATGGATGACATCCTGAAGAAGATTCACAGTGCCCTCGTTTCAAAGGTAATTCCTTATCCAAACCTCTCTTAATACTTCAGGGTACCTCCACACGTTTGGTTGCATAGTTTGTTTGAGGGGTCAAGGAAGATCTAAAAATGCACAGCACATTAATGAGTGCTAATGTTAAGACAATCTCCTATACAATAGCTTAAAGGCTTTATTGCTTTGGGTCTGCTAAAAGTGCAAAAAGATTATTGTCTGCAAGTATATTTCCATATCAGTTGAGTTTAAGGGATTCATTAATTAAATTGATTGGATCATATTAATTTTAAATGGTAACGAAAATCCCATTATCATCCAAGTTGTGGCATTCGCCATCATGAAAAATATTATGTCTATAAAGAGGAAAAAACAAAATGTGCAAGAATACATTGAATGTCACCAAAGTTTTTATATGATTAAAATTCAAATTCAAAATGTATTTAAAAGTTGTTATGATAGTAGTGATATCAGGTATCAGTTAGAATTAGAATTAGAATTTGAGGTAAGGATAAAAACTATATCAATTTGATACTATCAAGGAATTTTGAGCAACATCAGTTTACTGATGAAAATTTAATCACTTGCATAATTTGCATTGTTTCCAGTTGTGTTGCACAGATTCAATAAACTGTTAAGCTTTTCTCTAATCACTAATTTTGGTTTTGATGAATATACAGATCTTGTTGCCTTGTTTTCTCTTTGAGGTTTGATAGTTATACAAGGGTTTTTTCTTTATACTGCCTTTAGCTTGTATTTAGAATAAGTAAATGATATTAATGATGGATGTGCTAATGAATGCGGCTCTCACATTTTCTGTATTAATTTGACGAGAGCGATTCAGCAAACTCATATTTGAGCCAAAGTGATGGTCTACCAGCAGATTGGACAGCTGCAATGTTCTACGATAGAATATGATTGATAAGCAGATCCTTTTTATTGGACCTCTATTTTAATGGAGATCCCATGGCCTCATTTTTCTTGTCTAGATATTTCAAAATGTAAGTCTGGGCTATTGCCTTTACTATTTATAGTGTACACCTTTTAAAACCTGACTTTCAATATTATGTTATATTTTTCCTTCGATGTTACATAACTCAACTTATACAAGACCTGAATGCTGTCATTATGGCGAGTTTCCCTCTACACATCTTCTATGCAGCAAATTAATATTTATTTGACTGGATTCTATTTTTCATCTGATGTAGCCCAACAATTCTTCCAAATCCGATTAGTTGTTAAAAGTAAAAATGCTA
>VRLP01009713.1:0-11865 GCA_009660295.1 Lophius piscatorius
CTTCTATGATTCCTCTTCCTTTCTATGATTCCTCTTCTCTTCTATGATTCCTCTTCTCTTCTATGATTCCTCTTCTCTTCTATGATTCCTCTTCTCTTCTATGATTCCTCTTCTCTTTCTTATTGGTCAAAATTCAAATATATCTTTAAGAAGCCATGAAACAGAAATATAACAGACTTCTGTGAAGAAGTGGTTTGAATGCGTTATTGATATGAAGAGGAGTCGGTTACATTTCTTTCACGGATATCTGTATTCTGGAAAAATCCACTGCCACAATTAATTTGGCTAATTCCAACGCTGTGGCCAGCTGGACCAAAACCATCAAGTACATAGAGAATTTTAAACTAACTAGTACCGCGGGCCATCTGGGTGTTTATTTGGCTCCATTACAGTTATTACATAGAAAATATTTGGTGAATCTCACCAGATGCTGTTGCTGCTGCAGTTCTCTATCTGCACTCACGACCTCTGAACTTTAGGTTATTTCTCCTTTTTTTCTCAATAATCTTTCTTTTTCATTTTCTTTTTTTTGTTGATATCCCTGCTGATATTGTTGAAAATGCATCTGATACCATTTCTTTCAATAAAACATTTATTACAAAAAATACGAGAGTGTGCAATATGAATATTTGAATTTGTCATTTTGTGGATCAGCACCAAATTTTAAACAATAATTTTACCACCACCCTTAAATACGGCTGGTTTTTTCCATCGGGATCCGTGTATAACTCTTATTCTTACTCTACGCATTATTGTTCCTTAGATTTGCTGTTTTATGACCCCCACCCCTGAAAACTTCAGCACCAAAAGGACATTTTTGTAACATTTACTGCATATTACAGGAGCAAAAAAAAGAAAAACACCTCATCTCGCGTTCCGGGCCTCTCAATCTGAGGATAAACGGGGCAGAATGAACTCACCCTCTTGACGTAGCTCTGGATGACCTCTGGGTCGGCGGACTGGTGACCCGCCACGCACACGTCTGTCTCCAGACGGTGTCGGCCCCACCACATGTGGCTTTTCTCCGGACTGCGGGGGGGAAATTAAACAAATAGTCAGTGTCAGGCATCGATCGTGTCTCATTTAGTTCGGTTCAATCCAGCTTTTATGAGGCAGAAAATGTGAAATGTCCTCCGGTACTGTAATAACGGTACCCTGGACTGTTCCCCAAGGTTTATTTCCCGTCCATTATCACCACAGCAGTTCCATCAGCCGGTTACATTACGGCCTAAACGAGCCCGGCTCTGCAGACGCGCTCATTTTCACAGACACTCATTGACCCAGAATGATCACAGCAGAAACATAATGGCGGTTCCGGCGCGGGGTGAATTTCCCATTTAAGGCCTGCACACATTTACTGGGAGCACAAAAGACTTATTAGACGGAAAGAAGGGACCAAATTTTCTGTCTGATCCCGCTGCAGGACACAATCATGAAAGGGATATTCACAGGCGCCTCCTCAGGTTCGGATCGGGGTCAGCGGGGACGCCGCGGTGATTCCGTGTGCTCTGAGGCGTGAGCCGCGCTCGCACCTACATTTGGAACATCCGATCTGTCAGATTCTTTTTCCTATTATTTTTTGGGGGTTATTTTTTGATGAAAGGGGCTGGCAGTGATTGGGACATTTAGAGGTGGAGTAAAATGGAGGGAGCCGGGGTGGAGGACAAAAGAATGGGGAGGGGCGTGACCATCATGGAAGAAGCAGATAAAAGGATGGAGAGATGTTTTTTTTTCTCTTTTAGCATGTCGTTCCTCTCTGGTGATGCAAGCAAGCGTCGCCACGGTGACGGGCGCCAGGAAGCAGCAGGACCACTTGGCACGAGGGGCATCAAAGGAGGAGCCCGGCACCTGCATGCGCTCCAGAACTATGAGCGCCGGCGCTCGTACGTGAGAGGAAAACGCACAGAACTCACTAATCCATCAATCCCCACCGACACCAGAACACAGGAGAGGAAACACCCAACCGACTAACAGAAGGTCACAGACGTAAGCGTGGATCTCCGAGTGGAATGACATCACGTTCTTTGGATCGAGTTTATATCAGACTGTAAATCACTCACCTGTAAATCTCTTAATCAGCTTTTAGAAAACATTTGTTTAAGACAAAGCAGTTCTATAAATACATGACACAACCAGATACGACAGCAAGGGTACATCCCCAAAAAGCCCCCAATCCCCTGCGTTCTACAAACGATCCCCCCGATTGACCTCCTGAAGTTATGTCAGAAAAACTGTCAATTTAGTCCAAATTTGGTCCAGATGAAACATATGAATGGATCTCGACTAGATCTGTTTGTATAAATAATATACATATACTTCTAACTACAATCTTATAGTTCATATTTGACTCACTAGGGGGCATTTCTTTTAAGAATAACAGTTTTTAGAACATAGCTTCCTAGCCGTTTGTCTGATTTGGTCCAGATTTACCTCCTATGAGCCGCCTCAAGGAGATCTAACTTATATTTGTCAAATGTTAGTGTAATAGTTCATATTCTACTCACAAAGGCCGTTTCTTTGCACGAAAAAAACTTTGCACTTTTTTATGTTACTTGCCAAACTGACATCTGATTGTGTCCAAACTGTCAGACATGAACTTACACAACAAGATCTATACGTCAGATCTATAGAAATAGTGAGGTAGAGTCAATATGGACCGTTTGAGATTATTATTGTGTCACGTTTAATCTGAGGAGATCAATCAGAGGGGATTGATGGTACAACGCAGGGGATGGGGGGCTTCCTAGGGAACCCTGTCTGATATTTTTAGATCTACTGAAGGCAGAACTTTATTTATAAAACAAATTTCAGCAACGGGTCAATTTAAAGTGCAAAATATTATTACTAAGACGTAGTTAAACAACAATAGTTAGAAAAACAACAATAAGAAAGGTTTAGAAAAATAAATCATTTCTTAAACAGGGTGAAAATGTTTGGAATAAATAAATAAAAGGTAGGTTAGAAGGCCTTTGGATGTCAGACATGATTCAGTCTCCTCTCTATTTTTACAGGACAGACAGAAAAGAGAATAGTTTAGTTTAGTTTTCGTTTGACGCTTTGATTGAAAAGCGCTGAGAGTCGGAGCGGTTCTGAAGTATTCCGGGAGCTTGTTCCAAATATTTGGTGCATAAAGACTGAACGCTGCTTCTCCATGTTTGGTTCTGTCTCTGGGGACACTGAGCGGGACCTGATCCAGACGACCTGAGAGGTCGGGATGGTTCAGAACACAGCTGAAGATCAGAGACGTATTTTGGTCCAGAACCGTTTAGTTCTCTGTAGACCAGCACCAGGACTTTGAATTAAATTCTCAGAGAGACAGGAAGTCGGTGTAGAGACCTCAGAACCGGACTGATGTGATCCACTTTCTTGGCCTTAGTGATGACTCTAGCAGCAGCGTTCTGATCCGTTTTCCTAGGAGGACCAGTTAAGACGCCTTTACGGTCGTCACCTCAGCTGAAGATAAATGCGTTGACTCATTTTCCCAAATCCTGCTGAGTCATCAGTCCTCTAATTCCTGCACAGAATGCAGAAGATGGACGGTCTGGGCATCTTCAACGGCGTCATTAAATGATTCCTGTACGAGCCGAATGTGTCGGTAAGTTTGACAATGAAATTAAAGAGAGAATAAAAAGGGAGAGAAAAGTAGGGAGGAATAATATTCTGCTTAAATATGGTTTTGGTATCAGTGGAGTAATTGTGTCACAAGAGAAGCAGCGTAAACAGCGTTGTGTTATTCTGGTTAGTCAGGGGCGATGGAATTGGAACAGTCGGATAAAATTAGCCATTTCTGCGGCTGACTCATCTACGGTTGATTTGACATGAATGACAAAGGAACGGCTCATGAAACAAGAACCGTTTCTTTCTAAATGCTAGAATCTTTAAGTCCCTTGAGACTTTTTTTTTTCTATATTTGCACACAATATAAACTCAGTATTGCAAAGGCAGGCCTGTCCTTTGAAAAACAAAGAATATGGTTCTGTAAACTATTTCTTCCGTTAATGGCATAAGATAAGATAAGATAAGATAAGATAAGCACATGGTCATGTTTCCGTCTGTTACCTATTGTATTTGAAGTGCTCTTATTTTGAAGGACCACATCGGCAGTAATGCTGGTCGGAATTGTGTTTGTGTTCTGACTCTTGACTGTATGACATTTCAAAGTGAAAACAAAACTTTGTGAGCCATGATCAGTCCATCATATGTTCTTTGGTGGCTCTGTTCATGGAGAGCACTTTTGGATTTACAGTGAATCATCTTGTGATCCAGCTCCTACTGAATCATCTGTTTTACCTTTGCTGAGTCCGTTACAATCAGAACAGTTCTAGTCCAAGAGAGAAGCACTGATAGACATGGAGATGTGGGCATGGTCAGTTTGGGTACCTTGGCGTTTCTCGGACCAACACCGCCCGGTGGAGCTGGCGCTGGATGTGTGCATGGCGAGGACCACCGGGGTGAACAAATGGGTGGACGGCGACCAGGACAAAGCCCTGTGAGTAGAGCTCCCGGACCTGAACCGGCAGCTCTCTGACCGAGGAGAGACAAAGCACCGAAGACACCGGCACCTCTGGAGGGAGAGGGAGAAGAAACACGGTTAGTCAAGTGGGGGGTTATGGGTAATGGGAAATGGTCGTGACAGGGACATGGCAGGTAACAAAAGGGGCGGGAGATTAGCGGAGAGGTGTTTGGACGAGGATAGAAGCTGGAACAAAGAGGCGGGAGTGGAAGACAAGAGCGTGTTTGATTTAGATAATTCCTCCAGAGCAACAACACATGGCATCTTCACGCCGCATCTGAAACTAATTACGCCACGAGCCTCAGCTTTTGTCGAAAACACACACGCGAGTGTGCAGAAACCAACTACTACGGCCTGACGGATGCATGTACACGCACACACTCTTACACATATCCGTCTACACACACCACACACAGAGGAATATAATAAAGAACACACACACACCCTTGAAAAGGCTGCAGAGACGATGCTATCATCACGCCGGTTTGAAAGGTGTTACACACAGAGACGGCTCGCTTATTAGCAAACACAAAGGACATAAAAGCCTGTTCAGTGGGAAGAGGGGGGGGGGGTTATCGTATGGAAGCAACTGTCATGGCAGGTCCAACATGGAGGGAGAAATGTTTGGCAGAACCGTCCTCTGGGGCTCGATGCATTGTGGTGAAGCCTCCGCTCAGTTTACGGGCTTTTCAGGTTCTGTACCGCCGAGTGAAAGCAGGCATGTGTGCGAGAGAGAGAGAGAGAGAGAGAGAGAGAGACAGACATTGACACAGTCAGAGACAGAGAGGGAGAGGGAGAGAGACAGAGAGAGAGACAAAGAGGGAGAGAGAGAAGGACAGAGACAGAGAAAAAGAAAGAGACAGAGAGAGAGAGAATGGAAGTGGAAGAAAAAGTGGAGAGGAAAAGAGAAAGGCCGTTAGCAGAGCGGCGTTGTGGCGAGCGCGTGAAGAGAGATGAGGCTGTCTGTTTGCGCCTGAATGCTTGTCATCCTTTCCCATTCAATCTCATTTGCATGGTTCTGGAGGAGAGAAAATAACCTGAATAAATTAACTAGAAACACACACACAGAGAAAAACCATCTCATTTTCAATTTGTTCTCCCTCATCTGGTGTCCTCACACCAAACCCACTCACACACACACACACACACACACACACACACACACACACACACACACGTGAGGCCGGCCAGCACGCCGACGCCAGTACCTCAACGGTCCTCACGCCCATCTTAGGAAAAACGACGGGAGAAGAAAAAGAAAAAACTCCCTGAAAAAATCCACCCATCACATCAAACTGGCAGAAGCAGCAGCCACAAGAGCCCTTCATTAAAGGAAACACTTAAGCGGGTGTCTGTGGGGACTTATGAGAAGCTGAGCAGTGACGACAGTAGTAATAATGACAGCAGCTGGAGACTGGGGCGGAGTGTCAGAAGATAACAGCGATGCTGTCGCCGTAAACAGTCGTTAGCTGTCATTAGCTCCGCACGGCTGGCACTCAGCCACCGACAAGATGCAGGCAGGGCCAGCAGAAGTTCTTACAGGGTAATGCAGCGCTTCAGGGGGGGGGGGGCTGGCTTCATTTACACTTCCTCTTCTTCCACTGTGGAATTTAGACAGAGACTGCACTTCCAGTCCAGATTGGGAATATGGAAAAAAAAAAAAGCCCAGAGCAGGAGGCGGCGTCTGAGGAGTCCGTGTGTGAAACCTCCGGAAGAAAATAAAGTGAAAAAATGTCCTTATTTTCTCTACAATGATCTTAATTCAAATTATTCACCAAAATCTAACCTTCAACTCAAATAACTTTTTTTTTTAAATTACATCCTTAACATAAAAAAAAAGAAGTTTTTTTCTCTCAAACAAGTATTGGCACCCTGCACAGCTAGGGCCCTGAGTCTCCTTCTGTAGTCTGTGATGAGGTCTTAGAACACATGGAGAAGAACTGAGACCATTCCTCCAGACAGAAACTCTCCATGGAACCATGTATTTTAACAAGGTGCATCATCAGAGATCCACCTCCGGACTTCACAGTGGATGTGAGGGGCTTTTCTCCATGGCTTTCTTTCTTGATAGGCTACACCTATCTCTGATGTTTTTAGCCTTAAAGCTCTACTTGGGTCTCATCTGACCTCTGACCTTGTTCCAGTGAAAGTCCCAGTGGTGTTTGTCAAACTGTAGCAGCGTTAGCTTGTGTGTGGACGACAGCAGAGGCTTTTTTCTTGCTACCCTCCCAAACAGCTGGTGTTGGCGTCGGCGCCATCTGATGGTGGTTAGGGAGACTTTCTGACCCCAAGATTCAACTGACCTCCGACCTCTCTAGCTATGATCCTTGGAGAGTCTTTAGCCAGTAGAACCATCCTCCTCCTACAATAGGGGGGATCTTCATCGCAAAGGTTTCGGGGACCAATTCTCAAGCATTTTGTCCAAACGGGTTCTGAATGTTTAAGGGAGTTGAAGACGAGTCATGTCTGTTTTTGTGACTTTGTGGGCAACGTTTGTGTCTGTGTTTCGGGGTGTGTGTGTGTGTGTGTGTGTGTGTGTGTGTGTGTGTGTGTGTGTGTGTGTGTGTGTTATAGAGCAGGAACATTCGGATGTAAGAGGTGTCTGAGTGGCCGTTCAGCTGATGTCTGGTCTTGTTTCTGTCTCAAACTGAGGCCTTGACCACATGACCTCTGCCACATGCTCCGAGCGACGTCGCACTTTCTGACACCGGGTTTCACCAGCCGACTTTGGAAACGAGCGCGAGTCATCTCCGTCTGGAACCCCTTTGAAAGGGGCTTATACATTCCTTGTACAAATCCCCAACTTTCTCTGTGTGTCACTGCAAACCGTGTTTTATGTGCCACAGTAGCTGAGGCCAGCGTGCATCAGTGTGTGTGTGTGTGTTTGTGTGTGTGTGTGTGTGTGCACACGAGACAGAGAGAAAGAGTTTGCACTAAGCCTGCTAGGTGATGCATAGGGATTACTACTCACAGCCACCCTCAAGGCTTATCCCTCTGCTTGCTGGAGGTTCACGTTTATTCAAATTGCCTTCTAATGACTTGCAGAGGTTGTGGGCGAGGACATGTGCCAAAAAAGTAACTATAAAATAATCAGCTTCCTGGAGCCAGGGGCTCCCCGCCGTTTTGGGAATGCAGCCGCCGGTTATGACAGTAGTTGGTCAGCATCTCAGCTTTGTCGAACGGGGGTCTGAACATCCGCTTCGGAGGAAGTGCCTGAGAAGAAACATCGGGTTCACAAAAATGGCTGATAAATAGATCATGGAGGCGAAAAAAAAAAGGTTTTGCTTGGGTGCGAAGACGGAGTTGCACTAGAGGTGCTTACAGTACCGGGGTCTTGTGGTGCTGTTAATCTCTGCCATCAGCATGAATGAACGATGCAGAAAAACAGTTTGAGCCATGTGGGATCAGCATTTTGAGCAATCTTTCAAAAAAAAATGTGTTTACTTGGGAAAGACATGTCAGACAGCAAAGATCTATCAAAGTGATGAATCGGTGTTCCACCTGCTCAAAAAACTGATTCTGCGACTGGGTGGTGGTTCTCTATATCATCATTTTTCAATAGCAGGAGAATCTCGCTCTCACCAGCACTGACCTACAGCGTTCGCCAAAGTCCACCTACGGGTACCTGGTTCTCCAGAATTACTGGCACCCATTAAAAACAATAAGATGCAAAAAAAGTCTTTATCGTTTCTAAGCATGATCCTTAGCTCAAAATATTCATAAATATCTGACCTCTAACGCAAGTAACAAAGTTGTAAACATTACCTTCATAACGATAAAACAAATATTATTCTCGTTTTTTATTCTGTGACCTCTGAACCATTCTTGGGTTGATGTTGAGGTGATCTTCAGATCATTGTCCTGCTGGAAGGTCCAACCACGACCCACTTTAAGGTTCCTGACAGGCTTTTAGGTCTTCATCCAGTATCTGCTGGTGTTTGATGGAGTCCATGGAACCATGTCTTTAACAAGATGTCCAGAACCTTTGGAAGAAAAACAGCCCCACAGCATCAGAGATCCACCACCAGACTTCACAGTGGGTATGAGGGGCTTTTGTCTATGGCTTTCTTTCTCGCTACGCCACACCCTTCTTAGATGTTTGTAGCCAATAAACTCTACTTTGGTCTCATCTGACCTCTGACCTTGTTCCAGTGAAAGTCCCAGTGGTGTTCGTCAAACTGTAGCAGCGTTAGCTTGTAGCAGCGTTAGCCTGTGTGTGGACGACAGCAGAGCCCTTTTTCTTTCTACCCTCCCAAAAAGCTGGTGTTGGTGTCGGCGCCATCTGATGGTGATTACGGAACTTTCTGACCACAAGATTCAGCTGACCTCTGACCTCTCTATCTGTAATTCTTGGATAGTCTTTAGCCAGTCCAACCATCCTCCTGTGTGGGGTCAGTTTGCAGACACGTCCTCTTCCAGGCCAATGTCTAACATCTCCAGACTCTTTAAACTTCTTCATTATTGCAGACATTGCTATTGCTACAACTTTTCTTTGCTCATCATGAAAAAAAAAAAATATTGTTACTGGATTAGAAGGATTAGAAGGATAGATTAAAAGGTTAGATTTTTGAGAATTTATCTGAATTAAAGATCATGGGTATAGTCAATAAAGACATTTTTTGCATCTCATTTCACTCGTCTCTTTTAAGGTGGCATTAACAGACGCCGCTGTGCATTCGACACGTGTTGTAAGTTCTAATGAGCTGAGTGGGTCTCCATCTCTGCAGGGCGGCACAAAGTCATCAGCGGAGCTCAGCTCCTCGCTTTCTGCTCCACTCACCGGCGTTAGTCCCACGTATCACACTTAACAAACTTCCTCTCAGACTCCTGGGTCTTCCTCGCTCTCACACCTCCAACTTTTCCAAAATGAAGCCTTCGCACTCATGCCAGACCCGACAAACACTCGCTCTATCATGTCCTCATCCTCAGTTCTGCTGCGCCTCCTTCAATTCCACCCTGCTTTTATCCCCCTCCACTCCGCCACTTCCCTGCTCACCTTCTGCGCTTTCACACCTTCTCCTGCTCGTTATCTGAGCAGAGCTTCAGTGACGAAGGGAGAAAATATCCCACCTGGCTGTTAAGATTTTAAAGCCCACATTCTTGCTGACATGTCAGGGCGACCAGCCCACGATAGTAGAGGAATAATTACCATAATGGCGCTTTTTGTACGGGAGGCTGCAGCAGCTGAGACACCAGTTTAAGGCCGTGTGCTGAGATGGAGCTGGAAATCAAATGAACGGTACAATTCCTCATACATCGAACACATTTCTTCTCGCCTCCTTGGATTCAAAGCGTCTCCATGAACCAGCATGAGTTAGTCAGGTAGTAATATCTCTCAGCCAAAAAAGCCCGGCTCCAGATAAAGCAACGCTGCAGAAGGCTTTATAATATCCGCCGCATTGTTTATAGTGACGTTTCTTTTTTAATCACTTATTGGTCAGAGTTCAAGGTAAAAAAAACACTCCCTCCTCATTCTGAACATGGAGCTCCTCTTCCTGAGAGCAGATCTTTAGATGAACAAAACATCCACCTCCTCTCCCGTGTGTCAGGGGGCAGGAGCAGGAGTCGCGTCGAGTCACGCCGGGTAGAAATAATGTTATTAATGGAGGCCAAATTGAATTAGAGCGACGATTTGACCGTGGGCTTCCTCAATGTCACGAACTGACATACGGATCCCTTTATCTACCTCCTACACACACACGCACACACACACACACACATACATACACACACACACGGACAAACGCACAAATACAAATAAATCCCTTTGCTGGGAATGAGGTTCCTCAATCTCCACAAACAATCAGATAATCCTTCAGGAATCCTTCACTTCTCTTGGTTTCTCTATCACAGCGAAGAGATGGGGGGAGAGAGAGAGTGAAGGAGAGAGAGACAGAGAGAGAGAGAGAGAGAGAGAGAGAGAGAGAGAGAAGCACCCACAAACTCACAAACAAACCCACATCGGTTGACAATAGCGGTGTGAAATGGAGTATACTCGTCTTAAGCAGCTCAGGTGGCATCACTGGGTTTACCATATAAATGACCTGCCTGTCTGTCTGAAGATAAAACCAACTCTGTTGACTAAGTGCTCTAAAGTGTTTGGTGTGGATGTCGCCGTGTGTGAGAGAATACCGAGTGTGTGGTCTTTCTCTATAGATACATACTCTTTTAATCCGTGATAGCCTTCAACAACGTGAATGACCAGCAATCTTCATGTCCACTGGCTCATTTGGTCGCCGACACCTTCATCGTTGCCAGATCTTTCTTTCAGCCGATACAGCAGCAACAATCATTTGCCAAATGTGACAGAGCTGGCTGAAAATGAAGCCGACTGGCAACCAGAACATTTTCACTTGGACTTCAGTCAGTTAATTCTAGGGGATTCGGATTGTCTGGTGATGGTGGGAAGAGTGTAGAAGTAGAAGTATTAAGCTGCTCTTCACCTCCATCCATCACTCTCTTCTACAGCAACCTCAAGAATGACTGATTCCCATTTAGAAAATGAGTTAATTGAGTTGTAAAACACGTCTTTAATGGCTCTACTCATGATGTTTAATTCCAATTATTCACAACATTCTAACCTATAACACCATCAGATGGCGCCGACACAAATACCAGCTGTTTGGGAGGGTATCAAGAAAAAAGCCTCTGCTGTCGTCCACACACCAGCTAACGCTGCTACAAGCTAACGCTGCTACAAGCTAACGCTGCTACAGTTTGACAAACACCACTGGGACTGTCACTGGAACAAGGTCAGAGGTCAGATGAGACTAAAGTAGAACTTTTAGGCAAAAAACATCTAAGATGGCTGTGGCCTACCAAGAAAGAACGCCATAGACAAAAGCCCCTCATACCCACTGTGAAGTCTGGTGGTGGATCTTTGATGCTGTGGGGCTGTTTTTCTTCAAAGGTTCTGGACATCTTGTTAAAGACATGGTTCCATGGACTCCATCAAACACCAGCAGATACTGGATGAAGATCTAAAAGTCTGTCAGGAACCTTAAAGTGGGTCGTGGTTGGACCTTCCAGCAGAACAATGATCTGAAGATCACCTCAACATCAACCCAAGAATGGTTCAGAGGTCACAGAATAAAGGTTCTGCCATGGCCATCCCAGTCACCTGACCCAAAACCACCAGAACATCTGTAGGATGACTGCAGAGGAGAGTCCACCAGCGTGGACCTCAAAACCTGAAGGAGGTGGAGAGGTTCTGTATGGAGGAATGATCTCAGATCTTCTCAATGTGTTCTCAGACCTCATCACAGACTACAGAAGGAGACTCAGGATGTTATTGAGGCAAAAGGGGGAGGAGCTAAGTATTACATGCAGCGCGACAATAATTGCGGCAAACA
>VRLP01009714.1:0-5000 GCA_009660295.1 Lophius piscatorius
TTTGTATGAATGTTTGTGTGAATGTTTGTGTGAATGTTTGTATGAATGTTTGTATGAATGTTTGTTTGAATGTTTGTATGAATGTTTGTATGAATGTTTGTATGAATGTTTGTGTGAATGTTTGTATGAATGTTTGTATAAATGTTTGTTTGAATGTTTGTATGAATGTTTGTTTGAATGTTTGTATAAATGTTTGTTTGAATGTTTGTGTGAATGTTTGTATGAATGTTTGTATGAATGTTTGTGTGAATGTTTGTATGAATGTTTGTATAAATGTTTGTTTGAATGTTTGTATGAATGTTTGTGTGAATGTTTGTGTGAATGTTTGTATGAATGTTTGTATGAATGTTTGTATGAATGTTTGTGTGAATGTTTGTATGAATGTTTGTGTGAATGTTTGTGTGAATGTTTGTATGAATGTTTGTATGAATGTTTGTGTGAATGTTTGTCTGAATGTTTGTGTGAATGTTCATCTAATAATAATAATAATAATAATAATAAATATTTACATTAATATTTACATTTATAAATGAATCAATAATAATACTTTTAAGTCTCCTGGACATGAGATGAATTTGTCTTTGTAGTCTTTATTGAGCGTCCTTCTGTCTCACCTCAGTCTCAGATACGTCATGAAATCTCACATCAGTCTTAAAACTACGCTCAGAAAAACATTCTTCCTCAGGGTTTCCACTTTTCCCCTTCCTCCTAGCTCCAAGAGGAGCAGCAGTTTCTGAGGTCCGACATTAACGACCCGGAGAGGCGGATTTAAACTCCTCCACTTCTTTTCTGTCCGTCTGAACAGGAATCAGTCTAAATAAAGATGGAGGACATTCCTCGTGTCCTCGGACAAGAACGAAGGTCTTATCTCATCAGCAGCAGCTGTCAGACGATTAGCCCCGCCTCCAACACAAACATCAGCTGGGAGCAACTCTGACATCATCACGGGTCCGTTTGAAGTCCACGTTGCTGGTTCATTCATGGCAGCTTTCTAACCCTTCTGTAAAATGAAACAAACTCAGTCTGGGGTTCTTCTAGCCCCTTATTTAGTGTGTGGAGTTTTTAGTCAGGTGCATCTTCCTCGTTCCTTTTAAAGCCCAGGTGGGTCTGAGCCTTAGCCCTTTATATAGGATTCTCCTTGATGGACCTCTTCCCCCCCCCCCTCTTCTACTCCCCTCCCTCAGACAGTCATGTGACTCAGTGTGGCGTCTTTAAGCGTGGCTGAGGAAGAGGAGGGCTGTGGGAGGGGCTCAGTGATGAACTGCAGGCCGTGAATCATTATTGTGGATGAGTGACACAGACGTTGTCGAGGAAAACATTAGTCACCTGCAGAAGCAGGAATGATGAGTTCATCTTCATCATCTGTGCCGTTGAAGCAGACGGCGAGCGACTTCACGCCGTTAATGTCCCGCAGCAGAAGAAGAGCTGATGCTGATTGATGTTGTGTGTTTTCCTACAGCTCCTTTCTCACAGTGGATGAAGAATGTTCATGCTGTCAGAGAAGATCAGTGCATCACTATTATGTCACAAAACTCACTCACACTGCTTAGCCATAACATTACAACCACCTGTCTTATATTGTGTTTGCAGCACAAAGCCTTGGAAGTCCATGATTCTGTTGCCGGTTCACCAGTTGTCTTTTCTTAGACCACTCTGGAGGGACCACCCTACCGGACTAGTGCGGCCCTCGTCAGCGCTTGTCCACTTTTCCTGTTTACAAAACATTAACTTCAGGACATAATGTTATTTTTCTGTTCGGTGTTTCCCGCCGACTAGCAGTTTCCACGGTAACGGCTTCACCTCTCAGTGGTTGTAATGTTGTGGCTGATCAGTGTGTGTCTGCAGCCGACGTAGGTACAGGAATAATGGACCCTATATTGAGCTGGGGAGACAGAACACCGTTGTTCTGACCAGGTTTCTCTTCATGAATATTTAGAGAGAAGTTCTGCAGGACAGAACGGAGAAACACAGACGGCAGGTTCTGCAGGTTCTGCAGGTTCTGCAGGTTCTGTAGGTTCTGCAGCTAAACATGTGGACCCGCCTGTCCGTCCTCTCTCACAGGTCAACTGGACGCCCTGTCCTGGACGTGTCACCACCACCCTCCACCTCCGTGTGTGAGTGTGCAGAGAGACGGACTAACTCCTCAGAGTCAGGTTTCATTGACCTCTGTTGACCTCTACTGGGGTCAGAGGGAGGTTGGGCCAAGAGGTGCTTGACATTTCTCTCTTCAACACCTGACCCAGCACATAACCATTAGTGTGTGTGCGTGTCTTTTTGTGTATGTGTGTGTGTTTGTGCGTGAGTCTTTGTGTGTGTGTGTCTGTTTGTGTATGTGTGTGAGTGTGTACGTGTGTGTGTGCGCATGAGTGTGTGTGTTTTTGTGATGGGGACTCACTTAGGTGAGATTTTAGTAAATGAATGAATAAATCAGCTGTTTAGGACCAAACAACTTAAACAAACCTTAAAACCAGTTGGAATATAAAAGTAAAATCATAGTAATCATAATTATTATGACAATCATAATTAGATAGTGTAAAGTAATATATAATCAAAGGATGAAATCGTATCATAAATATGAATGTGATTAAAGGGATTTCCGTCCCTGACTCTGAAGATGAAGCTGTTTTCTGGATGAAGGTCTGAAGAATCTGCAGAATAGAAGAAAAGAGATTTAAAGTAGAAGGTTCTATTTCCTCTCTTGTTAGTCTCAGAGTTGGATTCCAGCTGCTCAGAACTGATCCTGGACATGTTGGACAATGACCGGACTTCCACAGATGTCTGGTCACATTCTGATGGTTCAGGAGGTCAGAGGTTCAAGTCCCAGCATTCATCATGTCAAAGTCTCCTTCAGCAAAACCCTGGATCACAACCGTCTCCTGATTGTGGTTTTGTTTTACAATAGTTTTGAATGATCGCAGTTTGGAGGAATATGTGGGTTGATGGGGGCGGGGCCACCGGAGAAGCTGGTGCTGTGAAGATGAAGATGAGATGAAGATGAGCTTCATCTTGGCGGATCTGAACTCTGGCTCCTTCATACATCAGAACATGTCAGGTGACGTGTTGTCCAATATTGACGACAGCCTGGCTGTCATTCTCCTGTCACCCACCTCCTCCACAGGTTCTAGTGGGCGACCCAGAATAGAACTAGCCTTCATGATCCGCGTACTGAATCTTTTCCGGTTCCCCGTTGAGATGCTGCCCCAGCAGACCTACTCCATAAAAGATGTCTGATGCTTCTACGGCATCATAGAAGGTCCTCAGGAGCCGAAGTCCACCGCCAGCTCTCTGGTTTTACCTGTTCTGGGCTGGAGGTGGTTCTGCTGGCACCGGTCCACAAATCCAGGAGTGAATTCTTCCTGTTGTCCTAAAAACTTTGTTATTTGTAAAACAGCTCCCCCTAGTGAGTAAAATATGAACTCTTAGAAGGTAGAACTCCAGTCGATTCATCGGCACCAAATCTGGACTCAACAGTTGAGAAATTATAACTGAAAACCATTGGAGATAAAGCTCCCCCTAGTGTCAGACATATATAACCAATCTTTGCCAAAATGAATCCTGTTCTTCCTCGCATTGAGGTCTATGTGGGTATTACATTTGAAAATGATCCCTGTAGGAGTTTTGGAGTTATGGCGTTCACAGGAAGGATCGGCGGCAGCGGAGATGATTCCATAATATTCCCGAGGATGTAATCATCAAATCAAGGGTTCTGTTTGGTTCCACCCAAAACGCTGACCGTTTTGGGTGGAATCCCGACAGGATGCAGTTCTGTTGGGTCAGAGGAAGTAAAACTGACAGGATGGATGGTGAATCCAGGAAAATCAAAACAGGATTAATCCAATCAAGTGTTGTAGATTTCAGGGAGATGCCCTTGATGACGGGTCAATAATCTGAGATGAATGAATGAACCCGGGTCGGTTCTGGCGGATCAGTCTGTGTGTGTTTGTAATAAAACATCTGGGCCAATATGGAAATGATTCATTATTACACAAACTGTTCCACAATGTGTGTTTGATTTACAAACGCACAAAATCTGTCAAAATGTGGTGTGTTCATCAGACACACCACAGACACACACACACACACATGCACACACATGCACACACTCACACACATACACACACACACACCACAGACACACACACACATACACAAAAAAAAACAACTTACACACACATACACACACACACCTACACAAAAAAACTCACACAAACACACACACGGCCCTTGGTCAAAGTCTTTACCTGTGTGTGTGTGTGTGTGTGTGAGTGTGTGTGTGTGTTTGTGTGGGTGTGTGTGTGGGTCAGAATGTTAGAGGTTGCAAGGAGGACAGGCGGAGGTGACGCCACATCTTGTCTGCAGCAAGGCATGGTGGGAAATCTACGAAGAGTGGGGGGAAAGAGAGAGAGAGTGAGGGAGAGGTCAGTTTGTCATCACCATCATCTGTTATCTGAGATGAGAGGAGGAGGAGGAGGAGGGGGAGGAGGAGGAGAAGAGAAGTGAAAGAGGGGGAGTTGGAGTGAGGGAGTCAAGGGACCCCACTTCAGAGTCCAACAGAGGCCAGATAGACCAGCCCGACCCCCAGAACATCCAAGAAATAGAACCCACAGCACCAGGGGGAACCCGTTACAATGAAAAGGCCCAGAGCCCAGGAAGCCCCCGGACCAGCACCGCCAGAACCCAGAAACACTCCAGCAGGGAACGAGGCAGGAGGAACCCAAAGGAAGACCACCGCTGACGCCACCAACCCCCCGTTTCATCCTTTCAGAACTCGTACCCGGTGATGATTCTGGTTACCCATCATTCCTCTGGTGACCTTTGACCCGTGTTTATTGTTTACTATAGAGAATACGACCCAGCATCAGTCTGCTTAAAAACATCTCTTCATGGAAAATCAACAATATAGATGTTATAAATAATACAAGTACTACTATAACTACTTATGATGGTTATTATATGTATTATTATTGTAAAATGTGTTTTTGTTGGATTGTAAAGTTTGA
>VRLP01009715.1:0-5000 GCA_009660295.1 Lophius piscatorius
GGGGTGTTTGGGGTGGGGGGGTGGGGGGGGGGGGGAGGGGGGAGGGGGGGGGGGGGGGGGGGGGGGGGGGGGGGGGGGGGGGGGGGGGGGGGGGGGGGGCAACTGCCTTTCCCCGATCCCTCCAGGTAAAATATTTGAAGGCGAGCCATGAAACAGTTTTGAGGTACAGCGTTAACGAGAAAGATCTGCGGCGGCAGGAAGGATGATTCCATTATAACCTGACTTTTCCACATATCAATATGACCAGGCCTCTTTATCATTATGTCTTTTCTTTCTACTTTAACACTTTACTACGCAGCTGTCACTCATTGTCTGTCTGTCTGCCAAAACTCAATAAAGCGGCAGGAGGTCCGATGTCTGTGCTGCTGTGAGCGGTTCAGTTATCCTGCAGGTGAAGGGACCTGGTGTCAGAAAGAACTTTTAACTTCGGCCCTTGTTATTTGATAAGCAGTGCTGAATGTAACGCTTTGCGTCGGCACCGGGTCAAAACCCAGAGCTGATCCCGTGACCTCCAGACTTGAATCAGAACCACTGTTTCTCCCACAGGCTGACGAGCCGATCTCCGACTATGCTGCAATGGACGACGTCTATCAGGGTAAGAACCTGCTGCATGAGCTGCTCGATTGTTACACCAGAGAGAAATGATAATAATGTCTTCTCATATGGAGTCATGAACTTTGTCCACAGTGGGGATGCCTGAAGAGGGGTTCAAAGGTGAGCAGGATTTTTCTCTTTGTTTTGAAAATGATTGTCTTCTTTGTTCCTCCAGCAGGAAGTCAACCTCTCTGATCTACAGTGAGATGAGGGCAGCAGTTCAGAAGTCTGGAGCCAGGCTGTAGACAGAATGCAGGAAACTGACAGGCAAAATACATTTTCATTCAGTTCTGTTCCGTGAATTTTCCATGATTGTAGAAAAGCGTAGGAGAGAGTGGCGAGGGAGGAATGGTGGATTGCATGAGGAAGTCAGGAGTCACAGGGAGATGTTGGTGCTGGTGATGGACAGGCTGACAGAGGAGGTCAGCAGGAGTCTCCATGAACTAAGGTGTTGGTGGAGGACAACGTGTTCTTTAGTGAGAGCAGGGAGCAGGTGGAGGAGAACCTGGAGAGAAGAGGAATGAAGGTTGGAGGAACGGTGAACATGGAGGAGTAGAGGTGGAGGAGTTTAAGGACTTGAGTTTAACTGTTCAGAACAACGGGGAGTTTGGAGAAGAGATGAAGAACTGAGTGCAGGCAGGGTGGAGTTGGAGGAGAAGAGTATGAGGAGTTATCTGTGACAGAAGAGCAGCAGCAGGAGTGAAGGGAAAGGTTTCCAAGATGGAGGTGAGAGAAGTTCTGCTGGATGGTTTAGAGACGGTGGTTCTGGTTCTGACCAGAAGACAGGAGGCAGAGATGAAGATGTTCAGATGTTCTCTGGGAGTGAGGAGGAAGGACAGGATTAGAAAGGAGGCATCAGAGGGACAGTCCAGGTTAGACGTCCTGGAGACAAAGTCAGAGAGGACAGACTGAGATGGTTCTGACCCGTGAAGAGGAGGGATAGTGGATCTACTGCTAGAAGGATGCTGGAGATGGAGCTGCAGGCAGGAGAAGAAGGGGAGGAGCAAAGAGGAGGTTTCTGTAGGTGGGGAGAGAGGACATGCAGTTGGTCGGTGTGACAGGAAGATGGACAGATGATCTTTGGTGGAGACCCCCTGAAGATCTCCATAGTAGAAGAAGAAGTTGTGATGAATGGTTTGATTCTTGTAGAAGTATTTATTCTCTCGTTAGAGTGACACCTGTCACATTCACATACTTATACATAACTTAGATATTATTATAAGATTATATATTTTGATTTGTATGTTGGAAGGAAATAAATATGGAAGCCTGAGGATCTGAGAGACTTTGACGACCAGATTATGTGTCAAGACGACTGGGTCAGAACATTTTCAGAACTGCAGTTCTTGTTGGGTCTTCCTGGTCTGCAGTGGTTAGAACCTGCCAAAATGGTCTAAGGAAGCAGAACCAAGGGCGCCAAAGGCTTATTGTCCCTCAGGAATGAGGTCTGGGCCGTGTTGTCTGATCCCAAAGAAGATCTGCTGTAGAACATCTTAATGAAAAAGTTATTTTGGGTTCTGGTAGAAAGGAGGCAGAACCCACAGTGACATCACAGAGAGGTTTTCATGGCAAAATGTGAGCCGGCAGGTGGTTCTAATGTTCTGGCTCATGGGTGTGTTTGTATATACACTGCTGGAAGAAATGATGGAACCTTTAATCCTCAGTATGACCCAGAATCAGTGAAACTGGGTTTTGAATCGGTCCGGCAGCAGAGGAGACTGGATCAGTTCCAGCTGCTTTGGTTCTGATGAAAGCGACACCAGGTGGACATGAGAGTCAACAGCAGGACAACCCCCTACAAGGTTCTGGTTCTGGAGGTGGTGGCCCGAGACCATTTCTCTGTTCCCATCCTTCCTGACTGATTCTTCTCTAGTTCTGGATTCTGCTGGTGTCCTGGTCTCTACTGGTACCATGATGTGGTTCCTGCAGACCATTCAGGTGGTCCAGCTCCTCAGGATGGAACATCCATACGTGCCGTCACTAAAAGGTCTGCTGTGTGTCCAAGAACAGTCTCAGGAGCGTGGAGGAGGTACCAGGAGATGGGTCGGTATGCCCTGGTGAAGGTTCTGCTGCCTGAAACATCATCCAGCAGGACCGGTTTGGTGGTGGGTCAGCGATGGTCTGGGGAGGCAGATCCTTGGAGGGTCTCACAGACCTCCAGGTGTTAGCCAAAGGTACCTGACTGCTGTTAGGTACCAGGATGAAACCCCCAGACCCACTCTCAGACCTCACACTGGTGCCGTGGACCCTGGGTTCTTTCTGTTCCAGGACAAGGCCCAGCCACATGTGGTCAGAGTGTGAAGGCAGGTCCTGGATGACGAAGGTCTTGATGCCATTGACTGGTCCTCAGGTTCTCCAGACCTGAACCCACCTTAGAACCTCTCTGATGTTCTGTTTCGCTGCATCAGATGCCACCAAGCAGAACCCCAGATGTTCCAGGAGCTCACTGATGTTCTGATCCAGGTCCGGGAGGAGATCCTCCAGGATTCCATCCTCCGTCTCATCAGGATCAGGTCCAGATGTTGTCAGAACGGACGGCCTTCAGGCACGTGGAGGTCAAAGGTCAAACCCACTCCTGAGACACATTATGAGTTGTGATGATCCACTTGGATCAGAACCTGTGGTGTCAGTTTGTCACGTCGGTACTGGGTCTGATGTAGAATCCAGTGCTCAGTGGGTTCATGGTTCTGGTTTCCACTGACGGTTCCGACCTCGTGTTGTTCTGAACCGGCGACACAACGTGGATCAGTAAAGATTTCACTCTGGAGTGTTTCATTCATGGAGATCCGGTCCGTGGTTCTGGTGTTCATTTCTACAGTTGTGGAAATGTTTCCGCTTTCTTTTATATTCTGGTTCTGGTGGATATCAGAGCGGTCGGCCCGTCGGGCTCCACTCTAGTTTGTAACTGGACAGTTTTATAAACGAGCTCAAGCTTTTTTTTGTCTGTTTGTATTCTGGTGAAAGTTCCGGGTATGTTCTGGTTTCTCACTTGTGTTCTGACCCGTTGTGTCCGTCTCTGCAGGCACCGGGCTTCTGGGCCACTGAAGAATGCTCTTCACCTGCTGGACGCCTAAAATATGCCTACATTTAATTTTTTTAATAAAAGAGCTTGAATTTGTCAAGTGTCCATATATAAATAATTGATCTAATTTGTTGTTTTTTAATGTTTTGAGTTGGTTTCTTATAATAAACTGTGACTCTGTTGCAAATAAATAAATGCAGCTGTCCTTTGATGTTTAACGCGGCTGATGATTGACAGGAGGACGGGGGGGGGGGGTTACTTAAACTTAAACCTGAGATGAGGGAAACTCTGAGTAACTTAAACCTGAGATGAGGGAAACTCAGATTTATTTAAACCTGAGATGAGGGAAACTCGGAATAACTTAAACCTGAGATGAGGGAAACTCTGGATTCCAGAGAGCGAGCTAAGTTCAACTTTGAGTCAGTTACCATGGTAACTCACTCTGTGAAGCTAACCTACTGGCTGGCAGGTTTACCTCTACAAAGCTTGAGTTTGTTGCAGACTTCTCCTCAGCCTGGAGCAGAGCTGTCAGACGTCACCAGTCCGTCAATCATCTGTCAGATTCTGGACTGACGTCAGGAGAGGACGGAGACCCAGATGGAACAGGATCCATCTGAAGGACGTTTGTGGAAGATTAGATGATCCGTGGACTCATTTAACAGAAGGAGCTCATAATACTAATATAATATTATTATATGTATATAATATTATATTAGTATTAAAACGTGACTTAAGAGTTCTGTGGGGGATTCTGAAGTTGTTTACCTGGCTTTAGACATTTTAATACATTGCTCTTAATTCAGTGATGGAATCTTTATTAAATAAACGATGAGTGTTCGCTCAAACATGTTCCAGGTTATATCGAGGCTAGAACCAGATGTTTGTCATTTCTGCTGCTTGCTAAAATGAACAAAGTTCATTTGTAAACAATTAATGACACTTATCCATGTATAAAAAGAATTCCAAGAACAAGGTTTAACACGTACATTTGTCAAACAGATAGTGAATGTCGGGAACATCTTCTAGAAGAATATCTGAATGACTAATTCTATATTCTTGATCAACCTCCCTGGTAAATTAATCTAATTCATGTTCGGGTCTTTAGAATTAATATTTGACGTTCTATTTTTTTGTATTATCACCGCTCAGGATTATTGTTCTATGTTTGACAAAGACAAATGTATTTTTGTTACCCAAAATGTTAAAGAAAGAAAAAAGGAATAACTGTAGATTAAGAACTGTCAAAGAAGCCAGAGAGGGCAATAACACAACTTATGTCAACTGCAGTTAATACCAGAGAAGAAGAAGACAGGGCCTGCTAATGTATTCTGATGTGTTTGTTTTATTCTGATGTTTGTTTTATCCCACTGTGACTTATTTAACA
>VRLP01009716.1:0-11860 GCA_009660295.1 Lophius piscatorius
TCTCTGCCCCCCGAACCAAGATTGGAAGATGGTTCCACAGGAGAGGAGCCTGATAGCTGAAAGCTCTGGCTCCCATTCTACTTCTGGAGACTCTAGGGACTACCAGTAACCCTTCATGCTGGGAGCGCAGAGTTCTGATTGGACAATATGGAACTATGAGCTCCTTCAGATACGTTGGTGCCTGACCGTTAAGGTCTTTGTAAGTGAGCAGAAGGATTTTGAATTTGATTTTAGATTTTACCGGGATCCAATGAAGGGAAGTTAATACAGGAGAGATATGTTCTCTTAACCTGGTTCTGGTCAGCACACGTGCAGCAGTGTTCTGGATCAGCTTGAGGGGCTTCACAGACTTATTGGGACTACCTGTTAGTAGGGCATTACAGTTATCCAGCCTGGAAGAAACAAATGCATAAACTAACTCTTCTGCATCTTTTTGCGACAGAATGTGTCGTATTTTAGAAATATTACGCAAAAGAAAAAAGGCACTCCTAGAAATCTGTTTTATGTGGGAATCAAAGGTCATATCCTGATCAAAGATATATCCCAGGTTCCTCACAGTGGTGCTGGAGGCCAAGGTCATACCATCCAGAGTAGATATATCATCAGATAAATTGTTTCTAAGGTTCTTGGGTCCCAACACAATAACTTCAGTTTTATCTGAATTTAATAATAAAAAGTTACCATCATCCAGGTCTTAATGTTTTTGAGACACACATCTAAGTTGGATAAGTGATTAGATTCACCTGGTTTCACCGATAAGTACAATTGTGTGTCATCAGCATAACAGTGAAAGTTTACGGAGTGTTTCCTGATAATGTTGCCTAAAGGGAGCAAATATATTGTGAATAATATTGGCCCAAGCACAGATCCCTGGGGAACTCCGTGGGTGACTTTACTATGCATGGAGGATTCATTGTTAACAGATACAAACTGAGATCTGCCACATAAATATGACTTAAACCAATTTAATGCAGTGTCTTTGATTCCAATTAGGTTTTCAAGTCTTTGTATTAGACATGGAGAGAAACATGGAGAAACCTTTGTTTTCTCTCTAAGATCTTTCTGCTGTCGAGTTCAACATTTGCAAGGACAGTGTTCTTTGTAATTAATCTCCCCATAGTGAGTAAAACAGGAACCTTTAGATTAAAATATGATGTATTCAAGATAGGTCTCTTCGAATTGATTCATATGCACCATCAATTTGAACAAATTTTCACAAATAGTTACGATCTTATGGCCATGAAAACTTTTGGAGTTAAAGCTCTCCCTAGTGTCGGAAATATATAACAGACCTTTCCCAAAATCACTCCAGTTCTTCCTCGTACTACAATCTATATGGGTGTAAAAACCACTCAGACTCAACATAAAAACCACTGATAGGTGAAATTAATAACATTGATTATTTTTTTGCCGTGTCATCTGTTAGTGGATGGCGTAAATTAGGCAGCATTTGAACATTTTGTACTGAACTTGATGTGTTGGGATCAGGAAAAATAAGGTCTGAAGTCCTTACGAAGATCCTTCTCCTTTTGCAGTGTCAGTGGCGGTGTCTGGTAACGTCACTGACGAAATTTAATTTCTGTGGATAACATTGATTATCCATTGCAGCCGCAGTTCAAGGTGTGCACCCCATAAATGGGTTCTTCATTTTGCTTATTTTTACACTTTCAGGCCAATCTGAGGCAATTTGTGTTTTATAACTGTAAGCACTTAACACACTTTTATCTCATCATGCTCCACCGTCTCTTCTGCCAGACGCATCACCAAAACCTCTTTTGTTTTCTTTGTTTCTCTTTGTCAGAACCATGATGACATGTTTGCGGTTTCTCATGAGGACGCACTAGAATTGACAGCAAGGTTCTCATGGGAGCACTGCGATATGTCATCATCTCATAGTTTGGTATGCGAACCCCAGTGGACAGATGCAGAGTATGTGTGTTCATTCAAGTGTGAGTATGTGCCTGTCTGCAGAGGAGAAAATGTTCCCTCCCATGGAAAAGTCAACTATCCAATCCGCGAGGCAGCAAACTCTTGCTGCAATCATTAATCAAACTATGGCAGGGCTGTCTGAGGGGTATTTTGGAAAAGAGGCAAGTAATCAGTGTTTACTCACTAATGATTCGTCTGGACAAATCAAAAAAATATAACTGATCAATTACACTTGAAAGGATAAGACATCTCATTCCATAATAGTTCTGGAGCTCAAAAAGACATTTGCACACATTAGATCCAAAACCAAGTGCAGTTGGTTTGGATACAGTTCTCTATCCTCCTGTCTCTGTAGACCACATTACAACTACAGCAGGTTAATAAACAACATTCAATATTCATTACCACCGCCAAGGAGGTTATGTTTTTTGTCTGTTAGCATGTTTCTCTGTTTGTAAGTTCGTTTGTGAGGAGGATTACTGAAAAACTGCTAGACGGATTTGCATGAAATTTAAGGTATAATTTGGCAAATCCTAGAGGCTATAAAATCCTGGGGACGTTAGGTGTTTTGCAGGAAATCAAATAATAAACCGTTTGGAGTAGTGACATCACATTAGGTGGGTTTACATGGGACACTTTTCTCCCTTCCGAATTAAACCTTTCCGAATTGCAATATCGGTCGCCTGTTTACATGACTTGTGATCTTTTTCGACCCGTTGTTTACATGCATCAACTCACATAATCAGAAACGCTTCAGACATGCGCAGACGATCCACATTCCCGTTCATAAGGTGGCGATAATGCTTTGGTGAGTTGGGCGCCGCCCGCCAGCGAGCGTCCAGAAGAAGAATATGACAAAGAGGACGTGCGCGTAAGTGACTTTTCGCACATCTAACTGTCTAAATATGTTAAAGTCTTTCAAAGTTGCAATGAATAAATCACTCTACGATGTAGATCGATACTGTTTTGAGTCGCCATATTTAAAATGCGTCTCGGCACTGAAAAAAACGTAGCGGAGCATTACGTCGTGACGCTTCGCGTGCGCAGATACAACTCAAACAGAAAGCTTTCCGATACAGTTTTTACATGTAGCAACTGGCTATTGGACAAGTTTTCCAAAAGAATTTTGAGTACCTCCTTGCAAAGGAATGAAATCTAATTCGGAAAGGTTCTTTCCTTTCGGAAAGGGGTGTCTACATGCGGAATTGTCTTTCCAATAGAAGTCTTTTCCGATTGTACTCGGAATTAGGCTGTGCATGTAAACCCAGAACTGTGGCTATTGCTGGCTTTGATCCTTTGACTCCTTTGATGTTTATTTTGGGGTGAATCTGGGGGCTCAGTCTCAAGAGTTCCTTAGATTCCTTTGATGATCCTTTGGGGATGGAGCTGGGGACTCAGTGGGCTGAACAGAGATGCTGAAGTGTAAGGTGCAGGAGATTTCTGGCTACAGATTACTAACCCTATACACAGAGAAGTTGTGGGAGTTGTCAGTTGATTTAGAGGCTGCAATAACTCCGACATTAAAGGAGAAATCTTTGTTTGTTCTACATTTGTCCATAACCTTGGGTACTGTTGGACTTTTGCAAAGGTTTGTGCTCTCTTTGTGTGAAATGTTATTTCTCATTTTAACGGAGTATTTTTCTGTTTAAAGTTATAAATATAAAAATAGGTATCATACAAATATTGTTTATATTCCACCTCTTAATCCTGAAAAACTTGTTTTTTTTTTTATCTTTCACTGGAATCTTACTGATTTCTGAAAGTAAATCGAAATTAACCTCATGGAGGCGCTGTTTTAATGTGGGGCAGGATTTTTATGAAAGCGGAGAGTTGCAAATAAGGATGCACCTCAACTTCATGAAGATAAGATTCATGCTAAAATTAACAGTAATATTAATTTTGATGACTTGTAGCCTACATCAAAGGATGGCCCGCATCCGTGTTGCTACCTGAACAGATCCTGGTCATCCTGGATGATGCTTATGATTCCGTCAGGTGCAATGTGGTACGTTTCAGAGACGGCTCGCCATATTTCTCTCTTAATCATGTTAACAAACAAGCAAACGCACATAGATGAAAATATAAGCTTCTCCTTTGGCGGATGTAAAAATAACAACCTATGTAGACTTCTGATTGTATGTTACATCAAACTGTTGAATAGCCTGACCGCGTAAAGCAGACGCACAAGAATAAGCAAAAAATTACTCACATCAACAAAACTGACCAATATGAAACTCCCAGTGACGGGTGAAGCCAAGTGAAGGACCCAAAACAACTCTGTTACAGGTGGAACGTGCTGCAGCCATGTTGCGGTGGTAGATGATTGTTTTATACGTGGTATAAGAGTGACATAAACCATGACAAATTAAATTATAAGATTTCTTCTTATGTTGATTCTTTCATTTAGTTCCAGCCTTTTGAATGTTTTTGAGAGTCTTGATACAGTCATGTTAGGCCTGAATGGTAAAAGTAAACCCGTTAACATTTAAACCTCTCAAGGGATTGGTTTTCCAGGATTAGTGTTCTATTAAAAAGATGAAAACGTGGGAGTGGTGCTCATGGACCCAAGGGGCGTTCCACTTCTGTCAATCAGGATAGGATGTGTGTGTTTGCAGGAATGTGTGTGTGATGGAGAGACTTTGGGTGGGAATAAAAACCTCTATGGAGTGGTCTGTTAAGTGGGCAGGGATTTTGGCTCTGTGTTTTGGTTGATATCTCTGTTACATCTTTCAAATCAGTTTAACAATGTCTGAGACAGGTGAGAGTTCTCATTCTTTCCTTTTATAGGCACATTGACCCCATTTAAGACACCTCCAAGATGAATCACCTCCACAAAGATTTTTACTGGGCTCCCTCTCTCTTCCCTATTACCATCCAGAGCTGGGTCACTTCCCAGAATACCCTACCTTACCCTACATCTTTGAGGATACGGTCAATAATCATGTTTATTTCCTCAACAACACTGTTAACATCAAAGTGTTTAATTGACAGTACCAGACATCACTTAAAGTTTAATCAGCGTTTTAACGAGGCATTAGCGTCAATCCATCTAAACACCTGACCCCCACATATTGCACACACTTGCTCCAATTCAAACCAAGCTAATAGCCACAACAAGGTTGGCATCATTTGCAAGTGCTGTTACAACAGAAGTTGTGCTGGTCGGTGGTGTTTCCACTCTCCTCTATAATCTCTCATTCTTATTCCATCAAGATCAGTAGTGTCTTCAGAGAATAAGATACCAAACTATCGGTGTTAAAATGATCATTAAGTGTATTCCAGTTATATACTGGTCTTGTGATGTCATATTAAAAAGCACTTTTCCTGTAAAAAAGGTTTTTAAAAAATGCAAGTGAGACAATATTTTTTTTTATTTAATTCGTCAAGTATTAGATTTATGGCCAAACACTTGGGGCTGTTTGCATACTCTTTATTTGAGGGTAATTTAATATTTTTTTTATTTTAAATACATGGGAAGATTATTTGTTGTTTCGATCATTGCAGGTTTTTCTGTGGTTGTAGGTGGTCATCCTCATGTTCACTGTCACATTGATGGAATCGTGTTGACGCACTGACTTGAAACAATGTGGCTATTGCTATAGCAGCAATAGCCACATTGTGACATCACTACTCCAAACAATTTATTAAATTTTATGTTACTTCAACTGCAGGGAAACACGTAATGTCACCAACATTTTATCACCACTAGGATATACCCAAACCTACCTCTGGGTAAAATGTGATGCAAATCTGTCTTGTAGTTGTAATGTAATCCTTCTCAAAAACGAACAAACAATCAGACAGAGGCAGAGGTAATAGTTATGGGGCTGTGATTGAAAATCAGTTTGTGAAGCAACATTTTTTCCCTTCTTTGGGTTCTGTTGGGTTCACTGGTGTAGCGAGCAGCAGTAGCAAAAGGCCTGTAAATTGAATTGTTGCCCTAATGATGTGGTGTCTTTTCTTTCTTCATCTACCCACCCTCCTTTTTTCTCTTCCTCCATCTCATTCATTCAGGTGGTGGTGACACAGCAGAAGGATGCCGCTGGTGAAGCGCACCATTGAGCCCAGGCACCTGTGCCACACAGTACTGCCAAGAAATATCAAGAATGAGCTGGAATGTGTGACTAATATCTCTTTGGCCAACGTCATCCGCCAGCTCAGCAGCCTCAGTCAGTAACACAAACACAAACACATATTTAGTACATTAAGTTGTCATCTGTTTGTTGTTTACATAACACACTCGTCATTATCTCTGATGTATTTTCTTCAATACACCTTAAAAAATGCAGTGCTTTACTGATTTCCTCTATATTCTACCTTGTTCCAATATTCAAACACATTTCATTTTTCTAAAATAATGGCACTAAATGTACAAGTATGCACATTTTTTTCAATCATATCCGGCAAAAAAATCATCTGAGACATCATGTGAAATTATGCCTCCAGTGATAAATTTATGCAAATCCTCAACACAAATGCATACCAGGCTGCTAGATTTACAGCTGAGTACATAATCAATAATAAAATAAGCACTCGTTTTATGTTTCACGTTCACAGAATATCAGTAGCTTACATATATTGTACTGATGAATTACAAACTGTTGTTTTATTGACAACACAATTACCTTCCATGATTCTGTACCATTTGAAAATAGGCTAAACATTAAAGAGATGCTGATTTCTATGTGTAACAGTCTAACTGGAAAAATCTCCAACAAAACAAATTGGCCTTATGAAGTAAAATGACGCATAAAAGTAAAACAAATCAGGAGTGGTTCAAACGCTTTTTCATAGTACACCCAAGCAATCTATAAGCAATATGACCTCATCAAAATAAGAGTTTTAGAGAAACCAATGAGAGAAGGTGCGTAATCCACCACCGAAAGGAGGGGCTGTGTCTACAAACAGGTTGCAAAAGGTCATAGTAAACAGACAACTCACTGTATACAGAAGAAGTAAACACTGCAGATAATAACTTTCCAACCCATGTATAAACATTTGTTTTAAATTTGAAACCTGCATTGATTTTCCGACTTACATTCAATACACACTTCTTACGTATATGACTACATTTGGTCAGAGGCTGCAATGGTCTGCACTATAAACCAAGATTAAAGGGTCAGTATGATATGTTGAGCCTTAATCCAATTTTTGATCATGAATGAAGTGTCTCAGTATTGATCGGACTCGATCATCCTGGCAACTTATGCTGGATAAAACCTTGTAGCAATTTGAGATTGTAATGTGCAAATGTAAAGTGCGTTATAAATTAAATGTATTATTATTATTATTATTACACCTCATCTGGTACAGAAGACCTGATGATTTCGATAAACTTAATTTATTTTTTTTGACGGAAATATAAATTCCAAACTAAAGGAATACGATATACCATAAATGCAATGTGCAAGTATCATAACTGGGAGGCGTTTATTGAGAAAATAAATGTATACCGACAAATATGCAGCACATTGTCAGTCTTCTTCTATTGTGCCTCCTCTGCCTCATTTACTGCAACTGTTATTCCTTGCTGTAATAGTTTTTCATATTTCTCTTAGCGCTAAATCACAGTGACCCATTTGTCATGATTGAAAAAGTCGTCATGTGTTCAAATTTGTACAGAAGAGCTGTCCAATGAAGCAGCAAATGAACACACACAGAGGAAGATGAATGAAAGCTGGGTCAACAACAAAAAGTGTATTAACCCCAGTTGTGATACTCATACCTTATAGGAGCCAGCCTGTGCTTGTGTACTTTTTCAAACTTCCCTTGCAGTATACCCGAGGGATTACCCAATACCTAAACTTAGAAACGGGCAACCTTAGGAGTAATTCCTCTTGATTCGTAGTAGAGTAGGAGTAGTAGGAAGGGAACCATTTAATGTCAGTGCAGATACAGATGAAGAAGACCATCCAGGATCTGGCTCTTATCTCCAAATAAGGAGATATGGCCTTTTCCAAGATTCTGCCTAAAACAGTTTTTCCCAAAACTTTGTCGAAGGGTGTGGAAAGCTAAACAGATGTATGATGGATTGTGTGGCCTAGGTGGAAGTATGTGCCCTGCCCAGTGCAATTCTAGTTTATAATTGACATACTGTATTTGAAAGATGTTACTTCAAAATACTGACAATGACTGACCATGTCGAAAAGTAATCAAACAGTCCTTGACAATGTAACTTTGATTACCACATTTTCAGATCGTAGTTAAAATAACTATCTAATACCTAATAGATGACCTAATTACTTAACCTAATTACATGAACTCAATCGGCCTACATCAAATATAGCTAATATGTTACTCCTCAAACATAACACTTGTTATATGAAATGCAATCTTGCCACAAATTTGCATTTTGAGTCAAAAAAAACTGTATGAGGTCAATTATGGCTTTCATATTATTAGAAATGCTGTATTTACACTGTATTAATACAGACTCTATAAATACAGTCTAAATATTTTAAAATGCTAAATAAATTGAGTAATCTAGTTTTTAAGTTGCAGGCATCCTCATGGTCATCAATGTTTATCATTTCATAAAATGAATAGCAGTAGAAGTTGGTTATTTTTGATTGTATTGACTTTCTAGTTACTTTAAAAGAGTACTTTGGGAGTAGTGTTTAATAATTAAAAAACACATTCTCTGTGTTTGTGCGTGTAAATGCAGGTAAATATGCAGAGGACCTGTTTGGAGAGCTGTTCAATGAGGCCCACACCTTCTCTTTCCGAGTCAACTCGCTCCAGGAGCGCGTGGACCGCCTCTCCATCAGTGTCACACAGCTGGACCCCAAAGAAGAAGAACGTGAGTACATTAAATCAAATACTGAATAGTATTGTAAATTATTTATATTAATCCATGCAATTATTGTTTCAGTCTGGCTTTTGCTATTTCAGTTTAACGTGTGTCTTTTACTGCATCAAATTACCTTGACTGTGTGTCTGATTTCTGGCGCTGCTCACCTCCCATCCCTCCAGTGCTAAAGGCTTTTATCAAAGGAGCGGGTAGTTATGAGACGATATCATTTTTCACAACCCAATAATACAAATCCCGGCATCTATAAGAAAGAATCTACCAGAGATTCACTTAGGCGGGATCCTTGTTTACCCACTAAAGGCGTCATCTTTGTGAGGAGAAATTGGATCTTTCGTTCAGGCTTTATCTAAGGTGAGCAATAATAAAAAGGAATGCGATAATCGGCAGTACTGTCAGGTAAACCGGGTTATCCTGACAGAGTGGAGGCAGAACAATGGGGTAGCTGAACAAGAAGAGAGTGCAGTAGGTGCAAAATAAAAAGGGAGAGAATGGCAGCAGTGTAATAGCGTGCTCCTGGGCATGATATTGATTTCCTATGGGCCAGAACTGTGTTCATGGTGTTGAGCAATGCTACACTAACTGCTTCCCCGCCACTGACACAGAGACAGTAAAACGTTCACGGAGGTGTGCTTGCTGACTTCTCTGTGAATTCAAGAGCAGACTCTGATGGTTCGTTATAAGACGATGTATTTTTCTTTGTTTTTGTCAGAAACATGTGTGGTTTTAAAAACCCCAGTTCCAGATTACTCAGATTGTTCATGTTAGTTGTCATTTGGTTCTGAAATATGTAATCTCCTCGTCATCCATCTTTTTGCTCCTTTCTTCTCCTCTACACCATTTTTCATCATCCTGTCCTCTCATTCTGTGTGATCTGACTCTGAATGTCTGTTGAGCTTAGTTGGTAAATGAGTCCCTATTATAATCTCGTTAGAATTAGAAGAAGAATTCTTCTAAATACACAAATAATAACAAATCTGATCTTTGTGATGTTTTGGTATAAGACTTGTTACTTGTTAACTAGAACTACGCTGTTGTCCCTGACAGTGAGGGTATATCTCCAAAACGTCCACAATCCCCTCCGTTGATCAAGCAATGTCCCTGATCGAACCCCTCAGATCAAATGAGAAGTTATTGTCACAGTATTTTTTTTGTAAAAAAAAAAAGAAAAAGAAATGCTCCCCAAAGTGAGTAAAATACAACTTCAAAGTAAAACAAGATGTATAGAAAAGAAATCTCTCTCTCCCTAAATGGGAACAAAGGTTGAGAAAGTATGTCTGGAGATAAAGCTCCGCTCTAAGGTCAGAAATATACAACCAACCTGGAAGTGATCCATTAAAATCGTTTTTGAGTTATGCACAGAAAATAGTGTTTTTCATGAAAAATCTTACTTCATGAATACTCCATACGATAAGAGGATAAGCTCAGTCGAACTGTGTCGGTGTTGGGGCGGGGGGAGTCAGGAGAGTAAGAAAGATGGAAGGATAGAGGGATGGGTTTATAATACAGGGCACTGCAGCAAAAGCAGTGAAGTGGAAGAGGATTCTACTGCAGAATTTTTGTGGGCCAGGTTGGAATGACCTCTGTAGGCCAGAGAGATTTCTGTTCAACTCCTCCGCGCTTGTCTGTAATCAAATTAATTGTAACTAAGTTGTCTTCCAAATGGAAAAAAATCTGCATTCCCCCTTTCTAGCCGTAAGTAATTTACGATTTCTACAATAAATGGCACCAATTGTAAGGTTGTTTAATTTATAAGTTCAAGTTTAGAAATCAAGATAAACAATAGAGAGAAGTGGACAGTTGTGGGCGGGGTTTGTTTCCCATGAATACCATCCTTCATCCCCACTTCCACAGTTTCTTCAGCCTATTACTCTCAAACACGCACTGCCAAGGACAATTTAAAGTGTATGCTTTTAGCACAATCATATGACTTGCCTTGTAATTGTGTGTGTGGGTCTGTGGTCGGATTGAGAGGATGTGTGAAGATGGGGGGAATGGGTGTAGGCAGGGATGGCGCCATAAATCTGGAGTGAAGGGTGATAAATATTGGAGAATGGGGGTCAGATAGGACAGAAGAGTATGGAGCACACAATAAGCAGACTACGGATACTGTTTATAAACCTCCTTACAAGCCTCTTTAAGGATCATTAAAACCACCTGAGAAATTTAATGACCTACAAACACACACTTCTTCCAGTTTGCTTCCACGCTGAGATGAAAGTATAGTCTCTTGCAAGAAAAAGGCTTTAAGACGTGTATTTGATTCACGCTCTAATTTTGGTTTATAGTTGAACTTTCTATCGCTTTGTCTAATGTATTCTTATCATTAATAACATTATAACCACTGAGGAAATCAGAATCACATTATCTCATTACACTGGTACCTGTCAGCGGGTGGGATTCATTATTTGTGTTATGTGTTGGTTGCAGGAAAAAGGGCAGGCATATGGATCTGAGCGACTATGATAGAACCAAATTGTTAGGGCAAGATGACTGGGTCTGACCATCTCCAGAACTGCAGTTCTTGTTGAGTGTTTCCAGTCTGCAGTGGTTTGCACCTACCTAAGCGGTTTTAAGGAAGGACAACCTGTGAACCACAGGGTCACGTGCTCCCAAGGCTCTCTGATGCAAGTTGGTAGCAAAGGTTCAGCATTAACCATCCCCACAAAAGAGGTTTGCAATACAAATTTCTGGAAAAAGTAGCTGCTTGTTCTGACAAAACGGCGTCGGAAGACACAGCGACAGAACCCAAAACATTACGCAAGAGATTGGCGTACATTTTTCACCTTTCCTAGTGGCTTTTCCTAGTGCTATGAATATATGTATATAAATTTATATATATTTATATGCAGATAAATATATAGATATATAAATATATATAGATATATATATATTTATATATATCTATATATCTATATATAGATATATATTTATATATATCTATATATAGATATATATATATGTATATATGTATATATATCTATATATATAGATATATATATATGTATATATATATATATATATATGTATATATATATATATATATATATAGATGTATATATATATGTATATATATATATATATATATATATATGTATATATATGTATGTATATATATATATA
>VRLP01009717.1:0-11856 GCA_009660295.1 Lophius piscatorius
TCAGAGTTCCTGCTCACACAGGTGAAGACACAAATATAAAATATTCTTCAGTGACCTTTGACCTCAGGACTCACTAGAGGAGACAATAATTGCTACACGAATGTTTTTAGAAAAAAACATTTCTCTTATTTGATTTCATTTGAACAAGGAGACAAGAGGACATTGAGGTTCTGATCGTCTGGAGAATCCTACAGAACTATCTCCTGCTGCTGGTAGTCTTCACGTCCGTCTCCCTCGTCATCAACCACAGCCTGAAGTTGACCCAACATTTGCTCCAGTGTTGAATCTGAGTTTCTTTGCCTTGAAGCGACTGAACCGGCGCTGCTCATTTACCCAGAAGGCCTTTAACGAGTCTTTGCAGGAGACCCGGTGACATTTATGGTGTAAAGTTATAAATGTATGGTTTCAGAACCACGACAGCCGCTGACGAGCAAAGTGGTGGTTGTGAGTCCGGCGGCGCCGACAGGAGCGATGCGAGTCTTGAATGTAGGTTTACATTTTGTGAATATCCTTACATCCCAGCGACACACAGAACATGTTGTGTTCCAGAGATGGTGTTTGTTAGGATCCTTGGATTGTGTTTATTGTTGACAGGGGGAATGAATTATTTACAGAGCTCATATTTCAGCTGCCGGGTTTAGAAACTCCAGTTCTGGTAGTGGAGAGGCCTCAGAAGAACTGAGCCCAGGAGAATCCTTCTATTTGTCCTTGTCTGAAATACCGCCTGTCTGCGAATTTCCCAGAATTAGCAGTTTATGTTTGGGAGGGGGGATCGGATTCCTCAACCCGCGAACACGCCCATTATTTTGCGGCAGCTAATTGCTACGCTGAAGATGGTGCGATATCCCCGATGTCCTTGTAGTCAGCTCCACTTCTCTCCGAATGTGGAGTCGTCCTGTGATCTTCATCAAGTTGTTTTTCCGGTACCGGCCGAGAACCAGCAGAGGAATCTTTGCCCTGCATTCTATAACAACCAACAGCAAATGAAAAGCCCGACTCATCCGGGGAGAGACAGAAAACTACAAGAAATATGAGAAACCCAGTCCTACCCTGGTAGCGGATGTTTATCCCGGAAAAAAACCCAAATCCCCTGCGTTGTACAAGCAATCGGCCCGATTGAACTCCTCAGAGCCGATGGACAAATCGTGTGGTCAAAACTGGACACACGATTAGAAGTAAAGGTTCTGGTTGGTAGTAACATAGAGCGGTTGAAACGGATCACTTGAGGAAAAGATTAGTAAGTTATGTCCTTCTCAAAATCAATCCAGTTCTTCCTCTCACTGAGGTCTATGACAAAACAAAATTTAGCAGTTCATGAAATTGTTCTGGAGTTCTTGGGTTTACTTGAAGGCTCCCCTCATTCCCCTTTTCAGCATTATAACGATTTATTTTACAAACGGAACGTCAGAAAATGTTCACTTTTAAGAAGAGAGGAAGAGGAACAACATAAAATCTCAGTTCTCCTCCTTCACCGATGCTTCAACTGATGCTCCTCGTTACAGATTGACTTTTTATTTGGTGAGATACGGTTCCGTCTGTGTGTCTGCTTCTGGGTTTGGACGGTACACAAACCGACCATAACATTAAAACTACCTGCCTAATATTTTGCAGGTCACCATGTCACCACCAGAACACCAGTGACCCTGCACTGTTTTATGACACCTTTATATCAGAACTGGATCCCTTGGGGCTCATTGAAGCGGGTCGGTCCCCTATGACTTCCTATGACCCGTCACCTGGTTTACCAGTTATCCTTCCAGAGACTATTTTGGTAGATTCTGATCAACACCTGCTGTTCTGGAGATAGTCAGTCCCATCAGTCCGCTTGACCCATTTTCCCTGTTCACCCGTCAACTTGATGGCCGGTAAGTCCGACCCACTGACAGCTGCCCCTTTGACGATACCATCGCTGTTATTGTGACGTCGCCTGTCACTGGTTACAATGGTATGGATGATATTGATAAATTTGAGCACGTTTCCATGGTAACAGGTTATGTGAGGTGGGTGGGAAGGGTGGTCCTTTTGTTTTGGAACCTAACTGTCAAACTATCTTACCTTTACCAACTTAAAAACAAAAGTCTCTTCTCCGTAACGTTGATTCCCCAACAGAAGGCTCACCAGTAGGATGGAGGAAAGGTCCTAGCTGATGTCTTGTTTATGGTGTTGAGGGGATGATGTCATCAACTGCTTTACAACGAGACTCACTTTTTATAATTATGTTATAAATGGGGTTGTAAACACTCTCTAAAGCAATAATTAACATTAATAAACAGATTTTAACATAAGTCTCACTTTATTAATGTGGGTCACTATTTGGCAAGATCGAGTTAGAAGTACAGATCAGTGTGCTCACTATTTGGCAAGCCCCGTGTCTTTGATACCCTTTATGTCTAATTCATTTTAACATCATTAATGATTTGTATAGTGTTAACAATTTAATTAAAAATAGCTAATAAGGGAAGTCTTTTTAAAGTTATAAAACGTTCAGTCTTTATAGTTTTCAAAAATACATTATAGATTTTTTATTCATTTAACAATCATCTTGGTCTTAATTAAATTATGTTAATGAGTTATTTCATAAAACCGAGTTCATCAGAGGCTCCAGGACGGCAAACCTGAACCAGCGGCAAGTCTGGATCCGTACTGGAGGTCCAGGAGAACTTTTCCTCAGAGGTTGGAGGATGTTGGAGAAAAGGTTATTTACAGATTCCAGCATCAGCCACCGTCAGCTCTTCAGCTCTTCAGCTCTTCAGGTCTTCAGGTCTTCTGGTCTTCAGCTCTTCAGTTCTTCAGCTCTTCAGTTCTTCAGCTCTTCAGCCCTTCAGCCCTTCAGCTCTTCCGTTCTTCGGCTCTTCGGCTCTTCGGCTCTTCAGCTCTTCAGCAGAACTCCCTTCATGGAGAAGATTGCAGAGATGTTGACTGGAGTGTTGATGGACCTGCTTACGCCACGAGTCAGCCTCAGAACGCCAACATCGGCTTTGACTCCAGGGTCAAAGAACTGACCGTCGTGAAGAACTGAACTCCTCCGACTGGAGGAGTTCATTATCTCCTGGCTGATGGTGTCGGTCCTTGCTAGAAGCCTTCATCTCAGCCGCCTATCCTCATCATCAGACTCCTCGGCCTTGAGAAACATGGAATCACAGAAGTCCATCAGAACCTGGCCATAAATGCGGTTCTGTGTCAGCTGGACTCAAATGATGGGTCCCATTCATTCGGCAGATGGCCAAAGGTCTCCTCCTCCTCCTCCTCCTCTTCCTCCTCCTCTTCCTGTTCTCGCGTGAACGTGCAATAAGTGCCCTTCAGTGCCGTACAGGTGCCGAGTCACGTGTTGGATCCAGTCCGGGCCGTAATTTATTTATTTCCCAGGTGTTGCTTTGCTGCCCGTGCTGCTCTGTACGATCTGCCGCCGAGATCTTTGACGTGGGGTCAATCAGGTTTTTGGATTTAGAATTATGTGTCACTGGACTCCATCCTCCGGCCTTTCACTTCTTTTCTCTTTAATTATTCATTTTTGGACTTGCAGCAGCGGTGATGAACGGGCGGACCGGGTTCCACTGCAGAACTGGGTTCCTGTAAGAGAAGCAGTTCTGGAGTTTTTGAATATTTGACAAAGAAATGATCCTCCTTGATCCAGATTCAGTCATCCAATCTGTAAATACAATAAAGTGTAAAATTCTTAAAAGCCAAATATGTTTTGAAGAAATAAACTCTTAAAGGCTTAAAGTTATTTATAATTACATTATTTGAATCATAAAAACACTTTATAATAAGACCCCCCCTTCTAAAGGGTTGATGACGGGTTTATTAAGTTTGTTGTTGGGACACTTTATAAATCATTTAAGGGCCAATATAACTTTGTAAATGGAGTTAGTAACAAGCATTATAGAGTTAGTAACATGCATTAATGTGTTAGTAACATGTATTAATGAGTTAGTAACGTGCATTAATAAGTTGGTAACATGCATCATGAGCAAAAAATGTCTTCATTTTCTGAACCATCATCATTTGAGTAATTCACACTAATCTAACCTCTAATTCAAGTAAGAACCAAATATAAATTACATTCTCAACATAAGACAAATATTTCTTCCCTAAATCATATGTGCCATAATAGTTGGGTTTAAATTTCCCGCTTTATTTCTCACATTTATTGCAGATTGATAAAAATGTAAATCCCTGAAAAGTATTTAAGGATGTTATATCATCATCTCTGCTTCCATAGATCCTTCGTGTTTACATCATAACTCAAAAACTGTTCCATGGATATTTTTAGAATTGAATCCCCACATAGACCTTAGTGTGAGGAAGAACTGGAGTGATTTGGGGGAAAGGTTGGTTGTTAACTAGGCAGTAGAGGAGCTTTATCTCCAAAAAGCCATTATTTCTCAACCGTTGATCCGATTGAATTCAAATTTTGTGCAGAAGACTCGACTGGAGCGGATCTCTATGTTTCATATCATATTTTAACTCATATTTTGATCTAATAGTTCATATTCTACTCATTTCCTTACTGAAAACACTGTGGGCATAACTTCACAATTAATTTGAGGGGGGCTAAATCAGCTGGTACAACGCAGGGTATTGGGGTCTTTTCGGGGCATACAGCCCTGCTGACTGGGCCGCCAGCGTCTGTTTGTCCGTCCGGCTGGAGTCTCTGCCGAGCGAAGAAAAGTCTCCAAGGATCATCAGGATAATAAGATCCAGGAGAAAGTCACGCCTGCAGGTTCTTTCAGCAGCGGCGTAACTACGTTCAGAGTTTTACACCTCCCAGAAGAGCTGCTGCTGTCCTGCAGGCGGTAAACAAGGATGTTAGATTGAATGAAACATTGATTTTTCAGATTCGTGTCAGGCGCTGGAGGTCGGCGGACGGTAACGCGTTTGTGTCCCATGACTTTGGTTGAAGTGGTTAAAATGGAATCAAGTTAACTACGAACCCAGATCCAGACAAACCAACACTGAATTTCCTCTGCGGCGTTTTCTGTCAGTTTGTTCGATCTACGTCAGCATTATGACATCATACTATATATATATATATAAAGACAAAGTCATTCATTAGAAGGACTTAAAAACAACAACATTTTTTCAAGTTTCTTCTTACTTAAAAACGTGTTTAATGTCGCAAACTATCGCTTCCTGTGTGTTTCTCAAACTCAGCATTTTCTACAAATGTACATTTCTTTTCAAATTATTTAACTATATATACATACATATATATATATACATATATGTATATATATATATATGTATATATATATATATAACAAAATCTACAAAAGTCCAGAGGAAAACAAACAAACAAACGACCTCAACATTTTATTTTGAAGCAGATCTGAAACAAAGGAAAGATATAAAAGATAAATCTCTTTCCTTAAGGAGGATTCAGCTGTACATGAATCTTCCGTGACCCGAGACCAGCGGGTCACACCTCCACCTCTTCAGACATCCAGGACACGGACGCAGCAGAGCAGAGACGGAGCTCGCCGCTGACTCTTAGTCTATTCTCTGACCCCGCTGCACCGATGTGGACTGGGGGCTAATAATGACAAGACGACAAATACAGACGGACACAGGGTCCGCCAAACGGTACCGGCGGGTCATGAAAAGAGGTTTGGTGCTGATCCGGGCAATCCAGCTACATACCATCAGGTTCTGAGCCACTATATTAGGCGTGTCGGCAGGTTTTCTCACGATGGGCGAGGTGGAGGTGTGGATCGTCTGAGGGTCCTTCTAGCCTCTTCTCCGTTCACTGAAGGTTCCTCTGGCGTTTTGTGGAGCTCCTGTTTTCTCCCTGTCACTCATCGCAGCACAAATAGACCAGCAGCAAACACATACCACCGAAAAAGCCCCTGTTACCGAAAAAGGCCCCGTTCCCCGGCGTTGTCCTATCGATGGCCCTGATTGATCTCATCAAATTAAAGGTGGAGTTAAGCCAAAAAAGCTGATGTGGTAAATAGAAGATGGATCTCCTTGTGTTGGGTCACAGATTTGGACCAAGTCGGAACAACGGTTGTCACATTATGTCCCGACTACTTTGGAGATAATCTTCCCCCTAGTGGCGGAAATATGCAACTGACCTTTCCCCAAACAAATCCAGTTCTTCCTCGTTCTATGAAAATGCTTCATGAAGTCCCTGTAAAAGGAGTCTTCTTTAAACAGTCTGATTGTGAGGAGGAGATTTCGCTGTTATTCATGGATTCGTCTTCTCCCCTCAACCTTTGACTCTCTGATTGACGTTAAAAGCTTCTCCAGTGAAGAGTGAGTTTCCTCACCACACATTTAACGCTAACATCTCCCTCTCCTTCTTTCTACAGACAAAGTTATGATGGGCTGGAAAAGAAGCTGAAGGAGGTCTTCAGTGAGCGGAGCAGCATCCTGCACCAGCTCTCCAGGACATCAAAGGAGCTGGACAGCATAAAAGGAAACCTTCAGGTTGGTCGAGAGAAAGAGAGAGAGAGAGAGAGAGAGAGGGAGAGAGAGAGAGAGAGAGAGAGGGAGAGAGGGAGAGAGAGAGGGACTGTGTGTGTGTGTGTATGCGTGTGTGTGCATGTATGTGTGTGTGTGTCTATGTGTGTGTGTGTGAGTGTGTGAGTTTGAATGTGTGTGAGTTTAAATGCGTGTGTGTGCGCGTGTGTGTGTGTGTGAGTGCGTGTGTGTGTGTGTGAGTTTAAATGTGTGTGTGTGCGCGTGTGTGTGTGTGTGAGTGCGTGTGTGTGTGTGTGAGTGTGTGAGTTTGAATGTGTGTGAGTTTAAATGTGTGTGTGTGCACGCGTTGGTGTGTGTGTGTGTGTGTGTGTGTGTTTTGTGTGTGTGTGTTTGTGTGTGAAGGCCATTTACCCAGTGAAGTCCCATCAGGAGGACATCAGAAGAAGTAGAGGACTATGATTTGAGACATTGTGGACCTTAAAACTTAAAGATCAGCATCAGAGCTGAGTCTTCGGTTGAACCGTCTGTTACTTTGCTCCAGAAGAACCTGATGAGTCCCAGCAGGATCCCAGCCTGTCAATCATCCAGGTCTGGTTCTCCAGCTTCTACCTTCAGTCACTATGTAAAAAGGAAAATGTAAGCAGAACCTAAAATTTCATGACTGCAGCAGTTGATCTTCAGATATCTGGACCTCACTGATGTTCAGTTTAGTTCCTCAAAACCAACTTGCTATTGATCCTTTTTTTAATAATAAGGTTATAATGTTATGAGTTGTTCCTAAATCTAATATCCAGCATCAGACAACACACAGGCAGAGAGCGTCAGTACGATAAATAAATGTGTCGAGAATAAATCTGTAAATCTGTCCAGGCAGTCGACAAAATCCAAATACTAGGGGGCAGAAACTGAGTCCAAAACCCCACAAATGATCAAGACCAGCGGGATCGCAGGAGAAACTGAAGACTAGACTCAACATCTACAACATGGCAATCAGGAGTAAACACGGACAAACCGACAAAACAGAGCAGGAGGAACCGAGTCAGATTTATCTTTATCGTTACAAATGACGACCAAAGCTTCCTGAAGGCACTTTCCCCCAGAAGATCAGAGAGCATTAGCCGTAGAGATCCTCAGGAATCTGTTAGTAACATGCATTAATGATTTAGTAACATGTATTAATGAGTTAGTAACATACATTAACAAGTTAGTAACATGCATTAATGAGTTAGTAACATGCATTAATGATTTATCAACATGCATTTTGAGTTAGTAACATGCATTAATGAGTTAGTAACATGCATTAACGAGTTAGTAACATACATTAACAAGTTAGTAACATGCATTAACGAGTTAGTAACATGCATTAATGATTTAGTAACATGCATTAATGATTTAGTCACATGCATTAATGAGTTAGTAACGTTCATTAAAGATTTATTAACATGCATTAATGATTTAGTAACATGCATTTTGAGTTAGTACATGCAAAGAGAAAAGTAATATGAGATGAAAAAAAAAATGTCTTTATTGTCTAAACCCATCATCATTTGAGTTATTCACACAAATTTAACCTCTAATTCAAGTAACAACAAAATAAACAGTACATTCTCAACATGAGACAAATATTTTTCTGTAAATCATACATGTCACAAAAGTTGGGTTTAAATATCTCGATTTAGTTCTCACATTTATTGATTGTTAAAATTGACCTCAATCTAGTTAACTGTATTTATCTTCATCATTGAGTCACTGTGGGATCTGATCCTAGAACAGACTGATGACATCATAGAAACAGTTAGGTTGAGCCACTATGGGATCTGATCCTAGAACAGACTGATGACATCATAGAAACACTTAGGTTGAGTCACTATGGGATCTGATCCTAGAACAGACTGATGACATCATAGACATAGTTCGGTTGAGTTACTATGGACTGAGATTATTAATGAGTCCCATTTAGTGGGGGACTCATTAAATGGGACTCAGGGGGATTGCTGGTGCAACGCAGGGGATCGGGGGCTTTTCAGGGATTTACCCTTTCTGTTAGGCAGGACAGTGTCGGACTAGTTTGGAACAGGGGAATGGATTCTTGTGGATTTCCAGAGGTGTACAAGAAAAGATAAAAAATTTAGTAAATTTGGCCTGAAAACAAAGATTGTAAATAAAGACCTCAGATTCTACAGAGAAGATCGATTGATTGATTTTACAATAAATAATATATATCGTAAAGGAAAAACGGTTGGAGGTCGGTGGCGATGAGACGTCTTATGAGACATCTGTTGGGTTCGTCAGTATTATAAATTCAAAGAGCGTTTTTCCAAATCAAATGACCCTCTGGGCCAGAAAGTGGGCATCACCCCCTCCAGTCAGTTCAGGTGGTCTTCATGCAGCTGCAGGAGACGACAAGAAATCCACAGAAACTCAGTTAGGTTTTACATTTCATTACATTTCAGACATTCACTTTGGGTCATTTGCATTATTGAACGCTACAAGCATCCTCCCAAACATGCCTCTTTATTTGTGTCTTTCTTCTCTTTGTTTTCATGCAACGTCTGTGGAATGTCAGAAAATCAAAGAATTTGTTTGCTTACGTTTGTGTGTTTGAGAGTGAGTCCGGCTATCACCAGCACCGCGGCAGGCTTTGATGTCTATTCACTCCACGCTGGCTCGGTTAGCATTCAGCAGCACCCTGGGACCGGCGCCAGCGCTCCGGTCAGGCCAGAGGTTGGTGAGGTTTGGGATAATGCAGTGTGGAATAAATCATGTTTTCAGGGTGGAAACACCATCTACATAAAAATCAACAACGTTTAAAAGAGAATCCGGTCAACAGGGAGAAGCTTTTAGTATTTCTGCCCGGATTTTATGGAATAAGTGTTTATAGTTTTAACGGGTTTCTGATGGCTGGAGGTCGGCGACCCTCATAATTAAGTTTGAGAATTGAAGCCGGAGAGTTCGTTCTTGGCTGCGGCTCTCGGGTGAACCCTTGTGAAGCAGTGAGGTCAAGACTATGGTTCCTCGCGCCCCGGACCTCGCTGTGGCCTCTTCTTTGGACCGCACTTGAAAATATGACCATGTGAGATTTGCACATTAGCTAACAAACGAGCCGCTCTGGCGTTTAATTTCAATTATGTGAGAGGTTGTGTCACATGTTCAGGGCTCCACAGTCCGGTAGCAACGAAACCGTCATAACCTTCATTCTATTTTCATTCTGTTTGTGATTCACTGTCGCAAGTGTGAAAAGTTTCCTTCTCTTTAATCAGTAAGATGAATTAAGTCAGAATCAGATAGCAGGAGCCTCCAGCGAGGCCCAGCAGTGACCCAGATCCACATTATTGTGATCAGAATCAACGAGATCAAAGCATTTAGGAAACTTTCTAATTACTGAAACCATCTGAATAATGAAGCAGGTCCATCCACCTCTGTTCTACGGACATACGTCATTTCTACTAGACCTACTGGAAACTAGTCTATCCATTATTAAGAGCATTATAACCGAAAAACTCTACCCAGAGAGAGAGAGAGAGAGAGAGACAGATAATGGATCCATTATGTCTCATTTGATCAGCTGTAATTCCCTCAGGGGAGATCAGTCTCATGTTCCACATAGAGGTGGAGTGGGTGGAGAAGAGTGTCAGTAGTTATCTGTGACAGAAGAGTAGCAGCAGGAGTGAAGGAAAAGGATTCCAAGATGGAGGTGAGAGAAGTTCTGCTGGATGGTTTAGAGACGGTGGTTCTGGTTCTGACCAGAAGACAGGAGGCAGAGATGAAGATGTTCAGATGTTCTCTGGGAGTGAGGAGGAAGGACAGGATTAGAAAGGAGACATCAGAGGGACAGTCCAGGTTAGACGTCCTGGAGACAAAGTCAGAGAGGACAGATTGAGATGGTTCTGACCCGTGAAGAAGAGGAGGGATAGTGGATCTACTGGTAGAAGGATGATGGAGATGGAGCTGCAGGTAGGAGAAGAAGGGGAGGAGCAAAGATGAGGTTTGTGGATGTGGTGAGAGAGGACATGCAGTTGGTTGGTGTGACAGAGGAAGATGAAGAGGACAGGGGGAGATGGAGACAGATGATCTGCTGTGGAGACCCCTGAAGGGAGGAGACCAAAGAAGATGAAGAATTTCTCTGAGATTTGAGCCTGACCTCTTGAAGATGTCCTTCAGAATGTCCAGCCACTCCTGACTGGACGTGGCAGACATATAAAACTTATGACCTGTCTTTGGAGTGTAGTAGTTATCAAGGACAGTTTTTGTGTGACGACTAACAGACGTCACACTCCAGATTCACTTTTATGCTGACGATACACAAGTATATCGCTCAAGTCAACCAGAGGGACCAAACCACGTTAACCACATTCTTGACGGCTAACATACAATTTGATTTGGACTTTTCATCTGCGGTCCATAAAATCCCAAATAGAGCTTCAGCCCCTGTTCACTTCCTGCCAATGTTGAATCTGTGACGAAGAACCTCGAGCTAAATTGTGAGAGCCACTCCTCCCTGCCGCAGCTGCTATAAATATCACCATCGCTTGTTTTTATCGATTAAGAAACATTCCCTCAGAGACGATACTTACTGGATTTTAACGACTTACAAACGTCAGGAAGACATCATGTGACGTCCCACCTGGACGGCAGCCAGATTATGAAGTCAGTCAAGCAGACATCACATCTCCAGCTCTGGTTTCACGTCACATTCAAACGTTCTTCTAATCACCTATGAGGCCATTCATCATCTGATTGCGTGAAATATTCATAACACCTCCGCCGGGACCTCCTTCGCCCGGACCCAACGCCACGGCTGATTTTTGATTGCTTTTTTAGAACTCAGATTTTACAGGTTGACCCGCTTTACAGCGATTCACCTCTATTTGGTTTTATAGCACAGCTCTTTACGTTTCCTCCATTTATTCCTGTTTTGTATCATTGTTGTATAATCTTAATTTTAACTAAATGTAATGTTTATTTTTATATTATTATTATTATTATTGATGAAGGAACCACAGATTTGATCAGATGGAACATTTACAGCGCCCTCCAGAATGATTTGCACCATTAAAACAAAATTTGTTAAATATGATGAAAAATATGTTTTAATGTCAATCTATCAATCTAACATTTTACTCAAGTAATACAATTTAAAAAAAAATAAGGATTACTGTCTGAACATTAAAACAAATCTTTTTCTTGAAAACGCAAAAATTATTGGTACCCCAAATTGAATATTTAGCCCCGCCCCCTTTTACCACAGTAACAGCCTGAGTCTCCTTCTGTAGTCTGTGAGGAGGTCTGAGGACACATGGAGAAGATCTGAGACCATTCCTCCATACAGAACCTCTCCACCTCCTTCAGGTTCTGAGGTCCACGCTGGTGGACTCTCCTCTGCAGCACATCCCACAGATGTTCTGGTGGGTTTGGGTCAGGTGACTGGGATGG
>VRLP01009718.1:0-7500 GCA_009660295.1 Lophius piscatorius
TCTGCTGCCCCTCGTCTGTGGAATGCCCTCCCTGACCATCTGAGGGCTCCACAGACGACTGACACATTTAAAAAAGGACTTAAAACTTTCCTTTTTAGCAGAATCTATAACCTTAATTAACATTGCTGGTTTTTGGTAAGGCTTTTATATCGTTATTATTTAATTTTTTATTGATGCTTTTATCTGCTTTTACTTTGTAGCACTTTGACTTGATCCAAATGTAAACTGTTATAAATTAAATGTATTATAATTATTATTATTATTACTTGAAGGCCAGCATAGATCCTTTGACTGATGGATGGTAAGGAGGATTCTATTTTGCAACCTCACCACCAGGTGTCCCTAAAACCAACATACTGGACCTTAAAATGATCAGCAGGTTGTAGATCCCCCCCCCCCCCACACACACACACACACACACACACACACACACTGATTTGCTGTTACCGTGGAAACAGCAAATCAAGGTACATCAAATATTTAGCCTGGTAATGAGTTTCTGTGTGACGTACGTTGGTGGTTTGGTTTGGACTCTGACCTGCAGTCCTGATGTTTGCTTGAGAACAGGTGGAACGTGACGCGGTAGAGTTCTGATATAATGGCCCCCCGTCTCACTCTCACCTGACTTTGCTGCCAACCAACATTTTCCCTGTTTGCCTTTTGTTGTGTACTGATGTGTGAACAAGCCTCATCAAAGAACGCTTCGTTGTAAGATAAACCCATTTTCACGTGTCCCCTTCTCTCCGGGTTTAGAACCGGGGACTACAAGTACAAAAGAGGAACCACTGGGGTTCTCTCCAAGGCGGTGACCCCCCTGGTGCTGGAGGTCGTGGATGAGACTTTACAGACGATGGATACCTCCTAAATTTTCCCCGTGTTTCTTCCTGTCGCCCATCACGATTCTTGAGACATGTTTTTCCATCATTTACAATAAAAGTGTTTGAGTTTATTCACGTTTGTTTTGTTTTTTCATGATTATGCTAAAGATGCTGAGTCGCACAAAGAACTGCTGTCTCACCTTTAGAAGATCATCCATCAACACTTGTGTCTAAATCTGTTAGCTGACTTATTTTACGGTAAAATATACATTGACCATGTAGAAGGAATTACGGCTTTAAAAAAGGATCATAAAAAAAAACTAATCTATTTTAAATCTGTTTACTGAATAAAAAAATAAATTCAGATTCTTTTAAACCTTGAAATCAACAGTATTTCTCAATTCTACACTGTTAACATAGAAATAAGGTATACTCTAAAAGGATAAAGGCTGTTTACTGTATATTCAAATGTACATGCCGCAATCTAAAACATCAACTTTTGGTTGAATTAACAGATAAATAAAAGTCACAAGAAAGTCATTACCGTAAAAATCACGGTATCGTTCTGATATTATTGCAGATTTTATTACTATGTGCATTGAATTCAATGTAAAAAACATATTTACCATTTAGGGTGGAAATACTTCAAGTTTTACAGGAAAAAAAAAACAATAATGCAACTTTAAATGAAGTTTCATTGTGAAACTTCATTTAAAGTTTTTTAAACTGGGAATTTCTGTACCGTAAAGAAGTTTACAGTACATGTTTCATCCTAATTTATTGTTATGAGTTGCACGTGGTGACTGTCCACAGTATTTTACTGTAAATTATAGCTGTTTTTTTTTTAGTGTATGGTAACTTCCAGAACATTCTATCAGCCTCAGCCACAGTTCTTGAAACAAAATGTTTTATTCTCCACAATCAGTCACGAACGTGAAGTTTAACGTCAACAATAAATAGATTATATATTGATAAATGAAAACAGAGATACCTGATTCTCATTATTTGCCGAGTCATGCATATCACACAGGAAGGACATAATGAACCTCATCAACCAGCTGGGTCAGAACCAAACATCTGTCACCGGTGTGGACACCAATAATTCTGCGCTGAAGTTCTATTACGTTCCGTTGTTGAATGTTCGTGTTTTGCTCAGAATGATGGATCACATTCATAATTATAGGTGGTCTTGGCGCCGGTCCAGTTTCTTTGCCTTCTACACTCTATTTTCTGTATCACTCTAGGCAAGCAGGCCACATCCGGTCCGCAGAACAATTATATCCGGCCCGAGAGACTATATCTCATTTCGATAATAGCTGGACAGCTGGTGAACAGCGCAAACACCACACATACTACAAGTCCCAGAATGCACTGCGCTATCCGGCGTATCAACCAACAGCGCCTGCGCGAGCGAGTCCTCAACTCTTCAGTGGTCAGATATCAGCGTTTATCCAGTCGCTCTTATAAAATGTATCCTCATTTGAAGTCCGGAAGGGGTTAGGATGAGAAAAAAACATTTAAACGATAATTATCAAACGTTTTAATAAGTTTCAAACGTAGTTTAGAAAATGGACCTCACGTTTTAATTAACCGGCGAGGTGCGTTCACGTCCATCGGCAGTTCAACATGTTTCAGTGCTGCTGCGTTAAAAACAAGAAAACACATGATGTTGTTTACATTTAATGTGAAATACACCTTTAGAAGATCAAGGGATATTTAAAGTTCCCTTTTTTGTTGATATTATTAACTAATACGGATTGATTTTAAGATGTTTATGCCTGTGAATAAAAACATTTCATTGGAAATGATTCCATGACACGCTGTTGATAGAGAGTGAGACAGAAATTCTGCTGATCTATCTTGAATTGTATCTGTGATTTATCTTTGTTTGTTCAGAATTGTATAAAATAAGAATAAATTATCATAATACCCCAGATTAAACCAGCTCTATTTGAGTGTTGTTCTACCATCGATGTGGACTCAGTTTTTATTTTTGGCCCCCTCTGTGATTGACTTTGAAACCCCTGATCAACGCTGTCTAAATCTTTCCTCTTTCCTCTTTCCTCCTCTTGATTGACACACAGATCAACAATAACATTCTAATAATAAACCGAAAGATGAAGTGGAGAACATTGATTATCTGGTCACCATGGCACCCGAGGATCCTCTTCCCAACCTCCAGGATCCACCGCTAGGGTCTTGGTTCTAGATCCACCACAGGACACCTTCTGAGGTCTGTTGGAGGCCAAGCCTCGACAGATCAAAGGTAATTTGGTGGTCTTGCACAATATTAGGCAGGTAGTTATAATATTATGTATGTATTATGTATATGTTAAAGCGTAAGGGGCCAAGTATGGAGCCCTGGGGTGTCCCACAAGTCAAAGGGGGGCCACCGAAGAGGAGGAGGCATTAACCATTAATATTGAGAGAGTCCTATCGATAAGTAGGATTCTTTTTTTGGTGTAATTAAAGCCCTTAATAAACAGAGTTATGAAATTTGATAAAAAAAACAGAAAAAAAAGTCTAATATAGTACAAATAGTTTTCTAAAAACTAATGTAGTTAAAAATAATACAAAAATACATCATGAAATTATTGTAGTTTTAGATGCTATCTCTGATTTTTTTTTTTACTGTTTAAAAACATCCTCGAACAAACGGTTTCTCATTTAAAGGTAGATTTAAAATGTCTGAGAAATAAATACTAACTCAGTTTTTTTTAGATCAGGGAGGTGTGGTCAGGGGAGGCGGAGCCTCATCTGTCATCATCATGAGAAGTAAAGAACAAATAATGATTAGATAAATATTAATATTTGTCTACTGTCATTTCTGTATGTTCCAATCAATTTTTTTTGTCATCAAAATCGCTGAATTTGCGTATTTCCCGTTCAGAGAGGAGGGACAGCGCTGAGCCGAGCCTCTCCTCAGATTGAGCGGTACCTCGCAAACTGGGTCGGGTTTTTGCTTACTCACCGTTTGTCACTGATGTAATGTTTGCGGACACTTTTATTAAATGTAGGTCGTGTATTTCACGTTTGTGTGGAACATATTAAGTTTTCTGATCAAACATAAAAGCGTGATGAAGAAGAGGAGGTGAGGCAGCAGTACCTCTGCCTCACTGAAGGGGGCGTGTTGAGCCCAGAACGTTAAGTTAACTAGTATTTGTTTATGTTTCGGTCTGACTGCAAAAATGTAAGATTCTAAATCCGAGGCCCCCCCCCCCGGAAAGGAAAAATTAATTATTACATTTTAAAAATGAAACTATAATTTTTATCGTGTCTTTCGTATATAATTGAAAATATTTAAAAAAAAAAAAAAATGTAAGTCATAATGATAAACTTTATTTTTAACTGAAAATACAAAATTGAACATTTTTATCTTCTTTTTTTTTTTCAAGAAACGCGGCGTATGTACGATTTGAACACATGAATGTGTAGAAAAGAACGCCGATACAAATGTAACATTCTTCTTTTAGCCAAATATGGACCTTACCTGTGTGTGTGTGTGGAGAGTTCTGACATCAGACATGAAACAGAACCAGCAAACTGGCATTAAGTGTTGAATATTTATTTATATTTAAACTCCTCTGTTGGCTTCGTATGTTTGTGAATCTGATTCCGACTGGGTCAGAACCTCACCTGCCACCAACCTCACCGCAACCTCACCGCTGTAAATATTCTACTACCGTCTGTTCTGGTGCCAAAATGATCTTCCTCCTTTTATACTCCTGACTCAAAACTTTCACACACACACACACACATACACACACACACACACACTAAAATGCATGTTCACAATACCAACTTTATTATAAATATGTTGACGTTGAGTATACAGCTCGCTGTGCTGCCCCCTTGTGGCCAGAAAATGAATGATTATAACCTGAAGGATATTCTTAGAGATACTGGAGCAGGAAAAGTTCTTAGTCCAACAAAGTCGATCCGGCGTCTGGCTGCTTGTCCTGCAGGATAACAGACAAAATCTGCCTTCTTTCACCAACGACCCCGGAGAGAGTCTATTAAGCGTCGGAAAAAACGACCAACGTACTTAAATCGACGAGTTAATAAAAAAAAAAGAAGAAGAAGGCGTGAGATGATTATTAACGATAGACGAAAAAGGTGATAGATATTCTACCTGCCGGCTCTACTGCGCGCGTCTGCCTGACACAAACGGGGGGAGGTTGGAGTGCGACCCCTGCGGAGTTCTGCAAAGAAAGCTGGGAGGAATCCTCGTGAGACGCAAGCTCGCCGTCTTCGGCCCGGGCGGCCTCCTGCGCGAACTCCGCCGCCCGTCGGTGCCGCGGCTCCGCCTCGTCAAGCGATCCTCCCCGCAGCCAAAAAAATGAGTGGATGTCCAAACATCGCAGTCCACTTGTGCAAGTCCTCCCGTGGTTTCCTCCTGTTGTGAGGCCGAGGCAAACACTTTTCCTGCGAGACCAGGCAGAGCTTACTTCTAGTGGTGTGAGATCCTCAGACTGAACAGGGGGCGGGGTGGGGGGGGACTTGTTGCAGGCGTGGCGCTCAGGTGCTGGAAGCCCACAGGTGCATCTGTTTGGCGATCTGCAGCACGAAGACGATGTCGGGCCGCTGGTCTGGGTCCGGGTTGATGCACATGCTAACCAGGTCCCGCAGCTGTTGACAGAGTTGGCAGAAATGTGAGTGTCTGTAAGGCAAGGTTGGTTCTGGGGGGTCGGCACCCTATCTAGCGGGGTGGGTTCTATGCCACCCCGCTAGATCCGCCCCTGGCTGCATGTAGCATTGAGTCAAAATCAAAAGCACTCTGTGTTGAAAAAGATGTAACTCTCTCATGGTGCCACATGTGCCTCTAGTGGTACTTAAGGGGTACTGCAGGGGGTATATCTTTTTTTTTTTTAATGTCCATTTAAAAAATACACTAACGAATATCCAGCTACCGCAAACCTTATCTAGAACATTTACTCCACGCTTTTACCACCTCTGACCTCTGCCGGGTCAGAGGTCAAACAACCATCTTCGTCCCTACATTAATACCTTATAAGCGCTTATAAGTTTTATAGAATGCTTAAAGATGACTTTAATATATACTTTTACTTTATTTATTATTTTTATTCATTATTTTGCTTTGTGCACTTTATTTTTTATGTTTTATTTTTTATTTGATTGATCTTTTTGTCGTCCTTGTACCTGTTTCTGTAAAATTGTTTAATATGTTGTTTGTCGTTTCTATTATCAAGTTTAAAAAAGAAATAAATAAAAAAATGATGTGCGTTTTACTTGATTTAGTTTTATGATTTTCATCATTATTATCGCGTTTCCTCGATAAAATGTTTTTTTTATTGCCATCGTCATCGTCGTCCGTCGCCGATGATCCTTCGTGTTAAAGCGATGACTCAAAAACCATTTCATAGATCCTTTTTCAAATTTCATAAACCTAAGTGCGAGGAAGAACTGGGTTCATTTTGCGAAAAGTGGCTTGTATTTTTCCGACACCAGGGGGGGGGGGATTTATCCCCAAAAACTTTTCGGGCCTTAATTTCTGTTTGGGGCCGTAAAACAATTTAGTCAAAAATGTCACGTTTGTGAATCATCGCGTTTTTACTGTAATAGTTCCGATTTTACTCACTAGGGGGAGCTTTTAAGAAAAGCCCTGGTTTTAGCGGACGCGACTTCCAAACAGTTTTGTCCGATTTAGTTCAAATTTGTTGCGTGTGAATTGAATTGTGGGGCTTTTTTTAAGCTACGTTTTTCGGACAAAACCTGGCATCTACCTTCTCGGAGTATTGGTCCGGTGGGAGCGGAGGGTAATCGCACTGCTCGATCTTCTGGCAGAGGGAGAGGAGGTTCATCTTGTCCCCGTAGAACGGACTCTGCAGCGCTGCCATCTGGAGAAAAGACAGAGACAGAGACAGAGACAGAGGAGTGATGAGACAACGTCCACTGTGGGGGGAAAAAAAAGCTGTTTACAGGTTCAGAGGGAGTTTCCCGGACCGGAACCCTCCGCTGGCGTGGGAGAGATGTGTGGTGTGGTTTGATTCTTTCCGCCTACACATGATGATCCCGGTCAAACCATCTGTCCATCAGACACTGAGAGCGAGACATGAGACCCACAGCGCCGGACGGACCGGCAGGACTTCTGATGCGGGTATTCACAGGGAATTATAGCGGGCGGGCGGTCATAATGTTATGGCTGATGGATGAAGTGCCCGATTGCTAAAAAAATTTGACCGCTCTGACCGCCGCTCAGTCTGGCACAAACCCCGGCCCACGGAACACTGTGGAGGCATTGTGTGCGGAGACGACTCCTCGCCACAATGGACCCCACATTCCGACCAATTACCGAGAGATGAGACTGAGGACAGTCATCGCAGTTCTGGCTCTGCAGACCCCGTCCGGACCACGCCCTCCTTTGAGTCCTGGATTCCAAGTCCGAGTCTGAGTGCAATCAGCCGAGAGTAAGACGTTATCTTAGAAAGGGTCCTTTGTTTCTCCAGAGGGGGCGTGTCCTCTGCCAGCGAGACGCCATGATTGTGCAGAAGCCTGAACGGCTTCTCTAACACTCAAAAAAAGAGAGTGCGCTCACCGGAAACACGCATTCAAATTAATAATGTCTGAGTTTAAATGTTAGATTTAAAAAAAACTTAATTTGATTGTGTCACCAAAATTCTTTAATTTAATTTTTTTTTTTTTTACAGTGTGTAATATTCGT
>VRLP01009719.1:0-11854 GCA_009660295.1 Lophius piscatorius
ACCAAAGAGAGAGTTTGGACAAGCCCGGTGCTGTCAGACAGTATTACAACTGTAGATCTATCTGTTGATGAGAAGTCTCCTACTATACCGAGATCAGAACCTCCTCCAAGTAAGTCGACCGAACAGAGAACTTCGACAAGCCAGGTATTGTCACTCAAGATTCTGTCTGCAGATCTAACTGTTGGTCAGAAGTCTCCTACTAAACCCAGACCAGTACGTCCTCCAAGTGAGCAGACAAAACAGAGAACCTTGACAAGTAAAGTTATGTCACCCAGGATACCCACTGCAGATCTTACTGTTTATAAGAAGTCTCCAACTAAACCCAGATCAGTACCATTTCCACCTGAAGAGACTAAAGAGAGAGTCTTGACAAGCCAGGTGCCGTCAGACAGGATTGCCATTGCAGATCTAAGTGTTGATGAGAAGTCTTTTACGATTACACCTACACCAGTACCATCTCCAGACTTAACAAGCCAGGTGTCGCCAGCCAGGATTCTCAGAGCTGATCTTACTGTTTATGAGAAGTCTCCTACTAAAGCCATACCAGAACTATCTCCACCTGAGGAGACCGAAGACCAACCCTTGACACGCCAAGAGGCGTCAGCCAAGATTCTCACAGAGGATCTAACTTTTGACGAGAAGTCTACTACTAAGACCGAACATGAACCGACGTCACACGAGGAGACCAAAGAGAGAATTTTGACAAGCCCGGTGCTGTCAGACAGTATTACAACTGTAGATCTATTTGTTGATGAGAAGTCTCCTACTATACCGAGATCAGAACTTCCTCCAAGTGAGTCGACAAGCCAGGTATTGTCACTCAAGATTCTGACTGCAGATCTAACTATTGATCAGAAGTCTCCTACTAAACCCAGACCAGTACATCCTCCAAGTGAGCAGACAAAAAAGAGAACCTTGACAAGTAAAGTTTTGTCATCTAGGACTCCCACTGCCGATATACCTTTTGATAAGAAGCCACCTTTTACTAAACCCAGATCAGTACCATTTTCACCTGAAGAGACTAAAGAGAGAGTCTTCACAAGCCAGGTGCCGTCGGACAGGATGGCCACCGCAGATCTAAGTGTTGCTGAGAAGTCTTTTACTACTACACCTACACAAGTACCATCTCCACATGAGGGGACACAAGACAGAACCTTAACAAGCCAGGTGTCGCCAACCAGGATTCTCGGCGCTGATCTTAGTGATTATGAGAAGTCTCCTACTAAAGCCATACCAGAACTATCTCCACCTGAGGAGACCGAAGAGCAACCCTTGACAAGCCAGGTGCCGTCAGCCGGGATTCTCACAGAGGATCTAACTTTTGACGAGAAGTCTACTCGTAAGATTGAACATGTACCAAGATCACATGAGGAGACCAAAGAGAGAGTTTGGACAAGCCCGGTGCTGTCAGACAGTATTACAACTGTAGATCTATCTGTTGATGAGAAGTCTCCTACTATACCGAGATCAGAACCTCCTCCAAGTAAGTCGACCGAACAGAGAACTTCGACAAGCCAGGTATTGTCACTCAAGATTCTGTCTGCAGATCTAACTGTTGGTCAGAAGTCTCCTACTAAACCCAGACCAGTACGTCCTCCAAGTGAGCAGACAAAACAGAGAACCTTGACAAGTAAAGTTATGTCACCCAGGATACCCACTGCAGATCTTACTGTTTATAAGAAGTCTCCAACTAAACCCAGATCAGTACCATTTCCACCTGAAGAGACTAAAGAGAGAGTCTTGACAAGCCAGGTGCCGTCAGACAGGATTGCCATTGCAGATCTAAGTGTTGATGAGAAGTCTTTTACGATTACACCTACACCAGTACCATCTCCAGACTTAACAAGCCAGGTGTCGCCAGCCAGGATTCTCAGAGCTGATCTTACTGTTTATGAGAAGTCTCCTACTAAAGCCATACCAGAACTATCTCCACCTGAGGAGACCAAAGAGCGACCTTTGACATGCCCGGTGCCGTCAGACAGGATTCAAACAGAGGATCAAATTTTTGACGAGAAGTCTCCTACTAAGCCCAAACATATTCCAACGTTACATGAGGAGACCAAAGAGAGAGTTTTGACAAGCCCGGTGCTGTCAGACAGTATTACAACTGTAGACCAAACTGTTGATGAGAAGTCTCCTATTAAACCCAGACCAGTACCTCCTCCAAGTCAGCCGACAAAACAGAGAACCTTGACAGGCCGTGTGTCGTCACCCAGGATTCCCACTGCAGAACTAACTGTTGATCAGAAGTCTCCTACTAAACCCAGACCAGTACATCTTCCAAGTGAGTGGACCAAAAAGAGAACCTTAACAAGTAAGGTTTTGTCATCTAAGACACCCACTGCTGATCTACCTGTTGCCAAGAAGCCCCCTTTTGCTAAACCCAGATCTGTACCATATCCAAGTGAGGAGACGAAACAGAGAATCTTGACAAGCCAGGTGTCCACACCCTTGAAACCCACTGCAGATCTTACTGTTGATGAGAAGTCTCCCACCAAATTCCAACAAGTTCCATCTCCACCTGCAGAAACCGAAGAGCGACCCTTGACACGGCAAGTATCGTCAGCCAGAATTATCACAGAGGATCTAGCTGTTGACAAGAAGCCCCCTTTAACTAAACCCAGGCCAGTATCATCTCCATTTGAAGAGAGCAAACAGAGAATCCTGACAAGCCAGGTGTCGTCAGCCAGGATTTCCACTGAAGATCAAACTCCTGGAGAGAAGCTGCCTATTACTACAACTGGACCAATACCATCTCCACGTGAGGAGACCAAAGAGAGATCCTTGACACGGCAGATTTTGTTGGCTAGGATTCCCACTGCAGATCAAACTGTTGCCGATAAGACTCCTATTACTCCAAGTGAGGAGATCAAAGAGAGAACCTTTACAAGCCAGGTTTTTTTATCCTGGAGTCCCACTGGAAACTGGATCAAAACACCTGGAGTCCCACTGGATCTAACTGTTGACGAGACGTCTCGTACTAAACCCATCGTAGTATCTTCTCCACGTGAGGAGGCCAAAGAGAGATTTTCTACAAGCCAGTTGTCCTCAGCCAGGATTCCAACTGCAGATGAAACTACTGACGAGAAGTCTCCCTCTCTTCCACCCGGACTAGTACCATCTCCAAGGGAGAAAACCAAAGAGGGAACCTTTACAAGCCAGGTGTTCTTGTGCAGAAGTTCCACTGGATCCTGGATAAGAACACCAGGAGTCCCACTTGATCTAACTGTTCGTGAAAAGTATCCCACTAAACCCAGAGCAGTACCAGTATGTGAGGATACCCAAGGGACCAAAGAGAGATCCTTGACAATCCCGTTTTCGTCATCCAGGAGTTCCGCTGAGGATGAGAAGTCCCCTGTAACTAAATCCAGACCAGTACAATCTCCACGTGAGGAGACCGAAGAGATTTCCTTGACACGCAAGGTTTTATCCGCCAGGATTCCCACTGCGGATCTAACTGTCGATGCAAAGTCTCCTACCGTCCACAGACCAGTAACACCCCTATATAAGGTTAGAAAAGGGATACCTTTAACAAGTTCTGTATCCTCAGCTAGGATTCCAAGTCAACAGGACAGTGAAAGTGCAACTTTCAAAAAGCTCCTTCCCACTAGTAAACGAAGAGCAGTACCACGTTTAGAAAAGACAAGAGTTAAGAGATATCCTGAACCATCAGCCGGGCATTCCATTCGACGTAAAGCTAAGGTTCGGGAAAGTGATGGGAAGTCTCTCTCTACTAAACCCAAATCAGTTAAATCACCACGCAAGAAGAGAGTTAAGACATGCCGGGTAGGATCTGTGAGGGCCCCCTTTCAACAGGAAACAAAACAATTTTTACCAACTGTAGAGGCAGTGCTTCCAACGGATCCCTCTAGTGTTCCTTCACGGGTGTCACGAAGGGTGAAAAAGGGCCCTCCAGAGGAGGAACTGAAACTTTTGAGGACCGACATGGAGCCCTTAGCAAAAAGGGACTATCTGCAGGAACTGACAAGGTCTATGCAGCTTCCATACAGACCCAAGGGGGGGTTTATTGTGGATCCTGAGTTAGAACCTGTGAGACCAGTCAGTAGATCGTTTAGACTAATGGAAACTACCGCTGCCCCCTTGATTACTGAGCGGTTTGAACACACTACATCTCATTTAATTAATATAGAATCAGATTTTACCAAATCAGAGATCGTATGTTACAACCATTTAAAAGTGAATTTACGTTGAATAAAGGACTTTGCATGTACGAAGCAGTAAAACTGTGGCACCATGTCTGTTTGGATGTTGACAACCATTGGTTCCTGGGGACCCCCAAAGAAACTCTTGTTTGGGTTTCCTCCAGGTGCTCCCTTTAGCCCACCTTCAGATACATTAAAAAAAGAAAGTTGACTCCATTTCTGTGCCTGTTCATCCGCTGTTCCTTGTTCCTGGTTGAATCCCATTTAAGGCTTTTGTGTTTTCCCCCTGAAGAATTCGGATGTGCCTACAGATATTTTTGGCTATGGACTACAAAAGTGTTTCCCATCCTTACCTGGTGTTACAATTGGGTCTATAAAAACCAGGACCCAAATGCACCACGTAAAAATCAGATATGTGTGTGTAAAGAACAAGCTTAGCATTTAGCTTGTTAGCTTAGGTGTTGGCTTGAAGGCCTGAAAAGCATCGCAGTGGGGATAGTTTCCTAACTGTTTTATTTTGTGGGGTTTTCTGCGTATTTAAAGACAGCTTTAATTTTATGACCTATAATTAAAAAAATATATTATTCCCCAATATTTAAACTCACCAGTACTCTCCCTGTTCTCCATGATTATTATTGTTATTATTATTACTAATATTGTTTTTATAATTATCATAATAATAGTTATTACTTTTATTATTGTTTTATTGTTACTATTATTATAATTATCATAATTATTATTTTTATTATTATTATTACCATTATTATTAATACTATTATTGTTATTATTACTTTTATTGTTATTATTATAATAATAATAGTTATTACTTTTATTATTGTTTTATTGTTACTATTATTATAATTATCATAATTATTATTTTTATTATTATTATTACCATTATTATTAATACTATTATTGTTATTATTACTTTTATTGTTATTATTATAATAATAATAGTTATTACTTTTATTATTATTTTATTGTTACTATTATTATCATTATTTTATTGTAACTATTATAATTATTATAATTATTATTATTTTTAATTATCATTATTACCATTATTATTAATACTATTATTATTATTACTATTATTGTTACTTTTATTATCATTAAATTATAAAATTATTATTCTGTTATTACTATAATTACAATTATAATTATTACCTTCATTATTATAATTATTTTAGCACCAGTATATATATATGTATTTATTTTACTCATCTTTTTTGCTGGGTTATGAAGCCGAATGGAGTTTTTGTTGCATGAATCTTTAATGTACAAAAACAATCACATTATCTGTCTTAAATAGGCACCAAACTAATTAGTTTGTATTCAATATTTTAATTTTATTTTCCATTATATTTAATTTGTTCTCCACCGGTAAAAGAGTTTCAGGTGTCCAGGATGTAGACCCACCCTTCCAATGGTAACAGAAAAACACCACGCAGAGAACTCACAATTTAAAAAAAGAAACGTATAAAAAAAGAACATTAACTCTTAATCTTTATCTGGACCAACTTCAAATTTAATTAATTTTGGAGTTTATGCACAAAGTAAACATACTAAACATAACAGTTACAAAACTAGATCCAAATTAAAAACCACCGGCCTACAATCATGTACATTCCCCTTTTTCCCGCCCAAACAGCTCTGTGATGTCACTGTGATGTCACAGAATGTTCTGACACCTATCAGAACCTGCGTTAACTTTTTAGGATTATCTGTGCCGCAGTAGCTCTTATGAACAAATTCAGTGATTAAATATATTCCGATCAGTTTATGACAATGTTCTGCAAAGGCCACGAACTGGATTTAAGTCGTTTGAACCTAAAAGGAGAGGGGCGGGGCCATACGGTTCCGAAATCTCTTTAAGTTATTTATTCTGTAGAACTGTAGGTCAAAGTTCACCAATATTATGTTCGGTTCCACACCGTGGTAGCGGGTTATTGCTGGTAAAACACATGCTTTTTAAATTTAAAAAGCTTTTATTAGCATGCTAGCTTAGCATGCTAATAAAAGCTTATTTCATTCAAGTCTTCTTCATGGGTTTTTAAGAGGTGAAGCGTTTCTTCGTTAACCTTTCTAACTTCAGCCGAAAAAAAAGTTATTTTCTAGAGTCAGTGTTCGGATTGTCCCTTCAAGGCTATTGTAGTGACACGCCTCCACGGGAGAAGCTCCGCCCCCTCTGGAGAAATAAAGGTCTCATTCTGGGCTCATGTGAGAGAAACTAGCCGATTATACATTTATAAATACCAGGTACGAATATAAGAGTCACAAATTTGACAGACAGCACCTTTTTGAAGTTCATGGAACGAACCCACAGACCCGGGTCAGAACAGAACCTCCTCAGCAGAGAGGATGTTCAGGTGTTCCTCCGGAGTCACACCTGAGTTTATTTAAGCCCGCTAACGAGGAGCTCCAGCTTAATCAGTCTGTCTTCACCTGCTCTGAGACATGTCTCCTCTGCTGCCCGTCCTGCTGCTGCTGCTTGTCGGATCCCTTGGAAACGGTAAGAACTGACTGGACCTCTATCTCTGGAGGGCAGAACTTAATCCTGACCGCCTCCGTTTTGTTGCAGTCTCCTCCGGCCCGATCCGAGGAGACGACGCGGGAGGTAAGGCCCGTCCAGAATCCAGAGTGGATCCATCAGTGTGTTGGTTGTCTCTGTGATACGGGAGTGTGTTTTTTACAGAACCTGCGAAGGACTGGATCAACCGGGTATTGGACTACGTGGAGTCCAACCCAGAAACGTTAGAAGGTGAGGCTACACCTGGAAAGTCAACATCCATCTAAATGTAAGAGGAAAAAACGAAAGTTTTCCTTTGTGTGACAGAGATGACGACCCACGAGTACGCGGTTCTGGAGGGAGACATGTTGTTAGCGGTGAGTGGAACCAGATTTATTTACAAGGGTCTGGAGTTAAAAAAAAAAAAAAAAAAAGTGTCTCAAAGCCGAGCGTCGTACATCAGAACCGAAGCAGCGACAGAATGACTTCTTGAGTTGCTGCTTTTTTAAACTTTTTTTTTTACAAATTTCCCACAATGCCTGCGTGAAATCCTCGGGCCGCATTCCATTCATGAAAACGAGAGAGGAGGAAACAAAGCTGGCTCGGAGGTTTGTTTGAGTTTTATTTTAAATGTAGCGAACACATGACGTCACCAAAATGTAGGAAACCCCAGGACCTTCCCCTGGGCCAGAACCTTCCCCTGGGCCAGAACCTTCCTCTGGGCCAAATGTCATGCAGATCGGTTCTGTTCTCTGTGATCCTGCTGACAAACAAAGGACGAAAACCTCCGCTCAATCTCTTGTTTGAGCAGAAATGACCTTTGACCTTTGAGCAGAAATGGGTCTGTTCTAGTTTTTTGAAATGTTACTCAAAAGTGAAGATAATTATTTATAAGAACATTTGTGGGTTTTTTCTCCACTCTTAAACCTCAAACAAAAGATAAAAGCATTTCAAAAGGGATTGTTTTGTGTTAATTTTGACCGATGCAGAAAATGTAGTGACATAATATTAAAGAGTTTGTGGGGAAAAAAAAGCGTGAGTATCGGATAAATGGAAGCCATTCCTTTAGGCCCCTCCCCTTTCCTACACAATAACATTCTAAAATGTCTATAGGTATCTATAAACTGGATATCCTGCATTAAAGTGCATCTTGTATCAAACTATAATCAATCATTTTGGAGTAAGTGTAGTAGAGTATGTGTTCTAAGTCCGAACACATACAAAATACTGACCAACTTTACTTCCGCTGTGATCCTTCAAAATAAAGGCACGTAAAATTTACTACACAGCAACCGGAAACGTATGTTTTTATGCTATAAAGAGAAAAAAATGGGTTTCAGAATCATATTCTAACAGATTTAGGTTCATAGATATGGGGTCTTCATCAGCAGGATCACTGACTGCACATACAGAAGGACGACAGACCTCGAGTGCAGAAGATAAAAACAATAACTTCAAGGGTCTTCAGGGAAGGTTGATCACAAACAAGAGTTGGTCCAGACTCCAGATTCCACACAGAACTGTTACTCGCACATAACATATTTTTTGAACTGATGCATATATTTTTAAAGTCACGTCAATAAAACCAAACTAATGCAAATACTTAAACTTTAATTATGCGATTTCTTTTTTGTTTTTTTTGAGTGAATAGAGAAATATGTAAATTTGCCTAGAAGTGTATAATCGAATTGATTTCCCTCGAACGCTGGATCGATGATGTTCCGGACCTACAGGATGACAGGAACGCGGTGGAGAACATCTGGCAGGCTTTGAAGATACCATACGTCATCAGTCCAGAGTTGGGTAAGCAGTCTGACATCAGATCTAATCCCTCCTCCTCTTCTTCAATCTCTGTTTGACTGATTTTGTGTTTCCCAGCGAGACGCAGAGACGACATCACTTCCGCCATGGCGCTGGTGTCCAATGACACCTGCGTGTCCTTCCACCAGCGGACCTCTGAGACCAACTACCTCCTCTTCAGAGCCAGCAGAGGGTACGAAGATACGAATGAGCGGCGGCGGCGGCGGCTAATGAACCGTATTTAAATTTTCTCCAATCCAAGAAAAAAAAAAAGTAAAGTAATCCTAAAAGGTCAATAAACGAGAACGCAGTTCAGAGCCACGCCTACTTTCCACCATGTTTAGTTGTCGAGCACATTTCAGAAACAGGGTAATTTAAGGTGCACTAACAGGGTGGGAAGAGGCGTTCAGTAGAAAGTGGATTTTTCTGCGTCCTATCTTCATCGCGTACTGAATAAGTTCAGTTTTTACAACCTGGTACCGAATCCATGTTTCTTGCCACCACCAAACCGGCCTCTGAATCAAACATTCATCGTCTTGTCACTTCCCAGCTGTGCTTCATACGTGGGCTTCATCGGCGGTCGGCAGCCCGTGTTGGTCGGCCCCCCGTGTCTCGTCGGGAACATCGCGCACGAGATTCTTCACGCTCTGGGTTTCCACCACGAACACACGAGGAAGGACCGGAACAGTTACGTCACCGTCCTCGGCAACAACGTCATAAAAGGTTGGACAATTCAAGCTTTTATTTGAATTCTAACTCTTGTTAGAGGAAAAAAAGACGTATTTTATCCGACATTTGTAACATTCCCTCTCTGGTCGTTCCAGGTTTCTAAAATGTCCATTTAGACGTAATAATTGAAACAGACAAACCTCTTCCATGAGAATCAAGGCATTTTTTAGGTTTTCCTAAATATCCTAGTAAAAACTGTCCACACATCCATACCTGCAATGCTAATGTTAGCGGCTAAAGGCTAATTTGGCGTACCTTCACACGCGGTAACGGTTATAATGTTACAGGTACTGAAAATAAATAATTTGAGGTCTTTCTTGTCCGTAGACACCAAGTTCACGCACACACACCTGATAGTTGTGAAGATATTTGAAGTTTATTTTGGGTATGTGATTTAGGGGAGGTATAAATTATGTGGAGAACAGGTTATAGAGGAAAACTGATGCATTCAGAAAGACCCCCTGTATCTTCTCCTGTAGGAGAAATAATCTCGTCTACTGAACCCGCCAAAATGGCGTCTTATTGGTGTTTGAGGGGTTTCAAAGGCTTCATTCCATCTTTGCACCATCATCGGCCCGGGGCGACCCAATCACAGATGGACTGCTGAGTCAGTCAGTCCGTCTGTGATCGGATCCCACTCCTCACAGATTAACATCATGGGGACAGACTGACGCAATTAATGCTGACTCAGCCATTTAGAATTAGTAGTAACCACTTTGCAAAGTATTTGCTGAGTCGATAAACTGAACGAACGAATAATCCAAATCTGCTGAATCAGACAGAAAACAAGCAGTTGGAGGGGAAAAAAAACCCCCTGAAGACATTCAGAGGACGAATTCTGTCCAACCCCAGAAGCAGATGGAGATTTTATCAGGTTTACTGATTGTGACCTTTTCCTGTGTGGAAATATTGTTTTTCAGGGATGGAGGGGAACTTCAAGGAGCAAAAAGGCCAAACCTTCGACCTTGATTATGATATCCAGTCCATCATGCACTATGGGAGGTAAGCTAACGGAGTCCAGGAGATTAGTAAAGGTTTTTATTCCTTATGCTAACCTTTTATTCCTGTTCCAGTGGGTTCTTCTCAGCAAACGGTCTGCCCACCATTGTCCCCAATGGGGATGTCACCAACATGGGACAGAGGAGCAACTTGACCGACAAGGACATTCAAAGAGTTCGTCATCTCTACAACTGTGGTACGCACCCGGTCTGTCAACGTTTACTTCCTGTTGGTATTAGCGGAGGATTTGATTTTTACCGGTTTGCAGTCACCATCTCTGGTCTCACTCGCCGGGAACTTCCTGTCATTTTTCACTCTGGGAACTCTTTTCCACCCACTCCAACCAGCCTCCAACTCACCTCACTCCTCACGTCACTAATGCACTCCATCAGCCCCAAGTACCTGGACACGTCTAGCATCACCACCATCACTCTACTCCTCACAACTTCACCACACCTTCATCTCCTTTTGATTCACACAGAAGTATTCTGTCAGGAAATACTAACAGGAAGTAAGTTTTGAAGTTACGGTGAGCAGAAGGTAAAGTCATTGAAAGCCCAGGTGTTCAGGGTTGTTGAGGTGGATCCCCATTTCATAAAATAGGAAATTTGTTTTAGGTTAACCACCTTTGTTGCCATTTTCCAAATCTTGAAAGTCCGAGTACGGAATCTTGAAAGCCCCTTTTGCCACGTAGCCAACATGGACCACTGAAGGTGTTAAGGGCTCAGTGTTCCAGGCTCAACTTTTGAGCCTCTTTGAGTACGCCCTCCTGGCACTCATAATGTTCTATATTGTCATATACATGTCAGCGTGAGCATACTTGTACACACAAACGGGCCATGTTAAGTTTGAAACTCCGTGATTCTCTGCCCAGCAGTAGTAAATATGTTGATGGTTGGACAGCTGGGTTAGAGAATCTCCCAGAACCGTAGGTCTTGTGGGGTGATCCTGGTCTGCAATCGTTAGTTCCTCACAAGGTGGTCTTAAGAGATCAACTGGTCAACTGGAGGCCGGGTCATGGGCACCACAAGGAAGACATGTGGCACAAAGGATTACCCACAAAAATTTAAGAAGGTGGTTGACGGTGCTTGTCCGCAGAAATGTTCAAATAGAAAACGAACAGTAAGAGTTTACCATCTTTGTTTGTGGGGTACCAAACCCTCCATCTTCCTTTGCAGATGAAATAGAAAAAAAGCCCGAAGTGATCGTGGTCACCCCGACTGACAGCAGTTTACTTGTCACAATGAAGAGCAGTGATGGCGCCACGTTGGCCATCAAAACAGAGCGCAGCGTGGGCTCCATGACTGAGAGCACAACGGCCCCCGTTTCAAAGGACAGCCCCGCCTTCACGTCGGAGATCAGCAAAGTTGAGACGACGGCCCCAATTTCCAAGAACATCCCTGCTGTCACATCGGCGAGTAGCACGGATGTCGAGGCGGCCCCCACTTCGAAGAACATCCCTGCCGTCACATCGCAGAGTAGCACAGATGTCGGGGCGGCCCCCACTTTGAAGAAAATCCTTGTCGTCACATCGGAGAGCGGCACGGCTTTCACGACGGCCCCCACTTCGAAGAACATCCCTGCCGTCACATCGGAGAGTAGCACAGATGTCGGGGCGGCCCCCACTTCGAAGAACATCCCTGCCGTCACATCG
>VRLP01009720.1:0-11853 GCA_009660295.1 Lophius piscatorius
TCCTCCTCACAGTGTGTGGGGTCAGTTTACAGACACGTCCTCTTCCAGGTTGATGTCTAACATCTCCAGTCTCTTTAAACTTCTTCATTATTGATCTAACTGTTGAACCTCAGAGAGAATCAGGCCTGTGTCACCTCATATTTATACCCCAGTCAAACAGGAAGTTCCTCTCAGAGGTTCTTTTATACTGTGTCGTGATTTTCTTCTTCTTCTTTTAAACGACACCCTGTTTTTATGAAGATGCGATATAAAAACAGTTTTATTCATCATTCCTCTGTCTCCCTCTCATAGTCACCCGCCTACACCCTGGTGTGGACCCGGATGGGTAACGGCAAGCTGCCGAACCGGGCCATGGACTTCAACGGAATCCTGACAATTCAGAACGTCCAGCCTGAAGACGCGGGCGTCTACGTCTGCACGGGCTCCAACATGTTTGCCATGGACGAAGGGAACGCCATCCTCTACGTTCCAGGTTCGTGATCCTCGGCACCACATTCCGTTTCCCCTCACCCCCTGCTCCCCTTCCAGCTCCGGCCCCCTTTAGCCTCCCCCCAGCTTGCGGTGCTGCATGCCTCTCTGTCTCGCTGCCTTTCGTCACTGTTGCACTGCAAACTCTGAGCTCCGGGTTAACAGCATCACCAGCTCGGCGCTCTAACGCTTCCTGCTTTCAGACGCTTTAAGTCCTCCGGTCTCTGTCGTCCCGCTCTTCGGCGCCGCTGTAACGTCTGTGTCCTAACGTCTACATCGCTGCTTCCCTGGACTAAATGAAGAAGTACAGCCTGTGGGTTTGGTTCAAACTAAAACTGAAGGGTTTCAATTTTCCAGATAACACCTGAGCGGTTTTAGATGCGACTCACAGTCCAGTCCGCACCAGTGGTTTGTGGGTAATTCCAGCTCCCTACTGAAGCTGCTGCAGATTTGTCCGTCTCTCCTCTTCTTTGTTGTGGGATTAATCGCTGGTGGTTGGTTTGCTTCTCCATCACCGGGGATGTTTCTGCTGTTGGCGGTTTTGGCGAGCAGGGTGCTGGGCTCTTTTTAGAAAAAACAACTTTTGGGCTCCTTCCTGCCTGAGCTGGAGGTTTTAACGATGAGGAGGAATGTGGATGCCAGGCGCGACGTTGAAGGCGGACTTGATCCGGAGATGTTTTTTTTTTCGTGCTGTTCCCTCCTGACAGTATTCCTGCCTGTAATGGTCCCGAGGGTGAAGGTTCAGAACACAACGGTGCTATCGGCCTCAAAAACCTCTGAATCCACTGTTATAACCTGTAAGAACTCTGTCAATCCTGTCAATCCTTCCACTCGTCTGTTTGTGTCCATCTAATAAAACAAAAGAAATACAAGCTCTGACTAGAAACGCAGAAGAAAAAGGAGAAAAGTTTTTTATTTTTCATTAATAATCATTTATTCTTGTATATTATGTGTTTGTTTGTTTTTGAATTCCCGTCCTCATTTTCTTTTTTCTTTTGTTTTTATAATGACTGAAATATGTTAATCCTGAAATGTTTCTTTGAAATCAAATATATCACATGTCAGCATTTCTTCTCTTTTCTCTTTTTTTGTATTTTTCAAAGGCCGCGGTGACATCACATGATGTGTGTTTACATTCAGGCGTTTGTCTGGCTCTTTTTATCTGACAAGAAAGTATTTTTATATGTCTGAGAAACACCTCAAAGATCAAAGGTCACGCTTTAAAGCCTTAAGTCTGGATTATTCCTTTCCCTCCGCGGCCGATGGCAGGAACGAAGCGATGGATTAAAGGTGCTTCTGTAAACATCCACTCCTTCCTTCCTAAAGATGTCATGTACGCTGTAATGTATTTATCTGGACTGTGAACTATTTTGTGAGAAAAGCGATTAAAAGGACGACAGTTGATCAAAGTGATTTTTTACCGGATGGATTCTGGCTGAGGCTCAGTTATTCTTCTGTTGAAGACCACAGGCTGTACGTCAGCCGCTGTACGTCGGCCGCTGTACGTCGGCCGCTGTACGTCGGCCGCTGTACGTCAGCTGCAGCGCTCAGCGCCGCTTCTTGCCACTAACCCGCATGACCCGTGTGTTGCTGCTCCGTTTGTCCTCGTACTCCTGCACAGTCCATGTAGTCCTGACGCCCGAGTGTGTGTGTGTGTGTGTGTTTGTGTGTGTGTGTGTGTGTCCTCATGGCGTCGGATGCGTTCTGGAGCGTTGTTTTGTTTTGTTTTGTTTTGTTGTGGAGTTTTAAGTATTCTTGTTTTAAACGTACAGTCAGAGTGTTCAGAACTCCTTCACCTTCTTCATATTTACCACCTTATGTTAAAATCCTTTCTTTCCCCTCATCAATCAGAATCCTATAATGAAGAAACAAAAAATCGATTTTTTTTTTTTCCACATTTTTACAAATAAACTAAACTTAAGTATTCAGACTGGTTGTCATGGCGGAGCTTTTCACGTGTTTTTTCCCTGAGGTGAGGTTTCTCTATGACCGCATTGCCCTGAAGACCAGATGGGTGGAGTCTCACAGAGACGGATGACCTTCTTCAAGTTCCTCCCATCTCCACACAGGATCTCTGGAGGTCGACCGGAGCGACCGTCAGGTTCTTGGTCACCTCTCTTACCGAGACCCTTCTCCCCTGGTTGACGGTTTGGCTGGAGGTCCAGCTCTAGGAAGAGTCCTGGTTGTTCCAAACATCTTCCATGTCATAAGTCTGAGGAACCTTCAATGCAGCAGAGATGTTTTTGTGGCCTTCCCCCGATCTCCTCGCCTCCTTCCTGTCTCTGATTCCTGCAGACAGTTTCCTCCAGCTCCTGACTTGGTTTTGGCTACGATGTAGATGTTGATCGCAACCAAATCTGAACACAATCAGATTAACGGTTGAGAAATGATGGCCCAAAAAACCTGGAGGAAGCCGAGTTCATTCCAAGCGTCTGAATGTCGGTGTGATATCTCAGTTTGTCTTCTGTAATAGATCTACAAAGAATTCCTTAAGTTGTATTATCTCTCTGATCAAAGGCGACGGAGGATTGATGAGGGGAAAGTGAATTTAAATGTTTCATATATGGTATGATGTAATACTGGGAGGAAGTCTGGACACTTGAACTAACAACCCTCCTCTGAAGGATCAGGTAGGTGTAACGGCTGAATGTAAAGTTAAAGTTAAAGTTAAAGTGGCAGCAGCTAGAAGGATTTTGAATGAAAGCCAATCAAAAACAAAGATTGGAAGAAGAAAAACTTTAATTCACTTTCATTTGAGTTCTTTCACTGAAAATGTTACTTTCTGAATGAGTTTGACAAGAAATGACAGCAGCCCACGTTTGGAGACGGATCAGTGTTTCCATGGAGATGGGAGGTAAACTGCTGTGACCCTGAATCCTGACTTGTCAGTTGACCTGTCCACACCCCCTCCCCCCTCCCTCCTTCCCTTCCTCCCACAATTCCAGAGGCCTCACAGACTCAGATGTTTTACACAGCCTATGAAATGTTTGAAGGACACAGAACGCGTAAGTCCGCATGGGCATGGTTTCCTCTCCGCCGGGCTCTCCGACGGAACCCGCCTCTCCTTCTCTCTACGGCATGCACGCACTCTTCTTCCGCGGCATGGATGTGCCGGTGGCCCGGTAGCGCTCATGTACAATCAGACCAAGCAGCGCCTGAAGAAAGTCTCGTACTCGCCATGGCGTCCCTGCAGCTCGTAGTTTATTTTCCATCTAGAGCTGGATGCCGGCCCTCAGCTCCTGTGAGCGGTCGTGTTCTTCCCCTCGGACCGGGTCCATGCTTGAGTTGTACCCGAGCACTACTGGCTCCTACCGGGCTCTTTGGGTTCATCGGGGTCCATCACTGCAGGAAAAAGTGCATGATCATTCTAATGGGCAACTCCTCATGAATGTCGAGTCCAGAGAAGACAAGAGATTTGAACCTCTTTATTTCATTATAACCTCTTTAATTATTACTATTTTATTTGACTTCTGCCCTGATAATGTTGGTCACATGTTTCTCAGAACACCAGACGTGTGATAAAGATACAACATAGGATAGTTGTCCTCCTGCAGGATCTGGTGAAGGGGTTTAGTAGATTCAGGTCTTCCATGTTTACTGTCTGGATGACTCCACATTCAGAGACGAGGTGTCTCTGTCCCGTCTTCATCTTCTTCCTCCTTCTCCTCTTCTTCCTCTCTCAGGAAACATGCTATACTGAGAAACGTCCGTCATCATCTGGGCTTCAAACATCATACTGTGATTAATACATCCTGTCATCATCCTGTCATGACATCGTGTCTGGTATCAGGAAGTCCAAGAGGGGGGCGGGGTTAAAACAACGCCGTTAATCAGATCGTAGTAGATAGAAGTCAAACTAAACCAAACTTTTATTCTTTAATCTTTTGTGAGACTCAGTTCAACCAAAATGTTATAGCAGATATTTCCTTTCCTTAACTTTAGCTCTCGTTTAATTCTCTTTCTTTAAGTTTGACATATCCTGGTGCCCAAAACATCAATCCCAAGACTTCCGTCCCGTCCTGATATATTTATTTTTATGTATGTAGTTTGGAGTCTTCCTCTAAGCTGTGAAGTATCTCGACCTCCGTCGGATGAAGCGGCACAGATCTCGTCCCGGAGGATGAATCTTTATTTCTGCGCTGAACCGTTGGTTTCCCTCAATCGCTGCTCTGCTTGATTCATTTATTCACGTCGTTTTTATTAGTGTACTTGAGGGAGAGGATTCATGCAGGGACCCTCACATCGATGGGCCGCCCCTGGACCTCGTCGGGTCCGCTGCAGGTCCTTCAGGTTAAAGCAATAACTCGAAAACTGTGTCGTGGATCATTGTCAGATTTTACGACCACATAGACCTCAGTGTGAGGAAGAACTGGAGTGATGTTGGAAAGGTCACTTATATATTTCCAACACTAGAGGGAGTTTTCCAGCCATCATTTCTCCACCGTTGGTCGGATTTAGTCCAAATAGGCAGCGAATGAATGGAAGGACTGGATCTTTCCTGTATGTATCATATTTAACTCCAGTAGTGGATGTTTTACCGGTTTACCCTCTGGAGGAGATTTACCCTCTAGGTGTAGGCCTCCTTTGAAGCATGTCGTGCTTTGCAGCCTCGTAGAGCAGCTAGCCAGGCTTAAAAAAACTTTCGGTCCACCTTTAGATCGGAGTGGATCCGTGAAGACTTGGACCAATGACACTAGAACCAGATGACCTCTAGATGTTGTGATGACCTCTAGATGTTGTGATGACCTCTAGATGTTGTGAAGTAAGAAACTGGAAAGCAGTCATGGCGATCCAACTTCCACATTACGTCATCAATCCTAAATGTGATGGACCCTCGTGATCGGACCCTTTGATCTTGAAGACCCAATCCTGGATCTTAAAAATCACATTGGAAAATAATAAAAACATCTGGCTGAAAAATGTGATCATGTGTATCATGAAGAAAGGTTATCCATCAAGTAGTCGACGAAGACGAAAACAAACTCTTGACTCCGCCTCTTTATACAGTTCCACTCAATATTATATTCTATATATATATTATATTCTAAAAGATCTTAGCTGCATAAGAACCCAACAACCAGGTTTCCTCACCATCTGTGAGGTGGCTGGTGGTGAAGCTGAGTGGAAGAGAAGAACAGTATCTCCAGATATTAAAAAAGATGGAATTTAAAAAAAATCATGACTCCGCCCCTTTATCCAGATCTGGTTCTCTGGTGCTCAATATTCCCACCAAGTTTCATTATAATCTGTTGAATAGTTTTGGTGTCACTGACAAACTCCCCTTCTTAGTCAACCTCGTCCTCCTCCGTCCCCCTGAACGAGCCCCCCTCTAATGTTCTGTCACACTAGAATCCCACCGATCCGTCCAGCATCCTGTCGGACCGGCACAGATAGTAGAACAGCCTGAGGTCATATCTGCCACGTTTCCTGACTCTGGTCTACTGAGGAACTAGACTGATGGTGGGGGGGGCACTAGCAGAGACCACCTCTCTCTGAGTCGGGGTCTGATCACTTAATTCGGACGGAGATGTGGTCGTAGACTCCGACTCCACCTACAGACCCGCCTCCATCATTGCACCTTACTTCTCCACCTGCCTCTGGGAAGGTTCTGGCCCAGCTTTGGGCAGTGTTCTGATTGATGTGTCTCCTCCTGTAGCTGCTGAGGGGTCCCAGCCCGTCGCCGCCGTCACTCCATCTGTACTAAATGTCCAGCGGGGTCAGCGGGCCGAGTTTCGCTGCACAGGGACCGGGAACCCAACCCCTGCCCTTGAATGGATCGGTACGAACCGTTAGAACTCCACCTTCGTTGTGTTTGTCTCATGTTGTGTGGAGATGTCCAGGGCCCGCCAGAATCAACAGCAAAAAATGTTTTTTTTGTCCATACCAAGGGTCTTTAAGTCAAATTATTCACTAACCAACTCAAGTAACAGAAATTAATTATATCCCCAAAAAGTCAGGGATATTATGGAATCCTCATGGCTTCCTGCCCAGATCCTCCATGTGGACGCCATCACTCCAGAACTGTTGAATGGGTCATTTTTATCCCCACCTAGACCTTAGTGAGAGGAAGAACTGGACTGATTTAGAGAAAGGTCAGCTCTATATTTCTGAAACTAGGGGGAGATTTATCTTCAAACATCTTGGCCATAATTTCTCCAGCGTGGTTCTGATTTGGTCCAAATGTGGTGCAGATGAATGGACTGGAGGAGATCTGTCTTCTTTATTCCATTTTACCCTTATTTTACTCTAATAGTTCATATTTTTCTCACTTCGGGAGTTTTTTTAAATCAAAATACTGTGGAAATAACTTCACACTTAATTTGAGGAGTGCTATCAGGGGGTTGCCTGTACAATGCAGGGGATTGGGGCCTTTCTGTGAGGTTTACCCTTTGAATTTTGTTACTTGAGCTAAAAGTTAAATTAATTAATTTGAGTTACAGATCCTGATTATAGACGCACCAATCATTTTTTTTAAAGTAATAATTCTGGAGGGTTCTTTGACCCGATCCTGTAGCCTCAGATCTTCAACCAGCTGGTGTGGAGGTTCCTCCTCCAGCCCTCAGTGAGAGGGTCTGACTGTGTGATTGTTGCAGGAGGTCCGGGGAACAGAATGAGTCCCAGAGCGGTGATCCACGGTGGGGTACTGACCTTCTCAGCAGTGGACCCGGCTGATGAGGGAGAGTACACCTGCAAGGCCCTGAACACCCACGGAGAACACACGGCCCGGGTTTCTCTCGTTCTTCAAAGTATGTTTACGTGTGAATGTGAGACCATCAACTTGTTTGCGTGGGTTGTGGGACTGGTCCTCCACTCAGGAACCAGATGTAACTCACTTAGACGGGGCTTAAGGTTGAGGTAAAAGTTTAGAAACATTCCTTACATTATATTTAACTGTTCATCCTAGTCAGGGTCATAGGGGGGAGGAGACTATCTCAGCTGACATTGGGCGAGAGGACATAGGAGACAGACGACCATAATTCTATTTTTTGGACATTTCATTTGAGTTCAATCGGATTATTGTTGGACCAATCACAGGTCTTGGGACTCCACAGGGACACGGGTCAATGGTCTCTAAAGGCTAAGGCTAGGTTAGGCTGGGTTAGGCTCAGCTTCACGTAGAAGGGAGGGGTAAACTGTTTCACTTATGAATGGGTTATGTCCTCATTACGTAGGGTGTTGTAGGTCATGTCCCCCTGAGGTTCGGAATCAAGAAAAATCATCCCGTGAAAGTCGGAATATTCCGTGTGAGGAAGAAGTGGGATGATTTTAGGAAAGGTCGGTTGCATATTTCTGCCACTAGGGGAGCTTTATCTCAAACGTTTGGGGACATATTTCACGTTTAATTGGAGGAGTTCTTTCAGGGGGATTGTTTATACTTGCCAGCGGTGGGGGATATACTACAACAGCGTAGGACTAATTTGCTATTACTATTTTTTAAACGGTACAAACATTCTAGGTCTAGCTGAATTCTTCTGCTGATTCTCCTCTACATTCAGTCCTTTGGATCCTAAGATCCTGCCGCCTTGCTCGTTAACCCTGACCCGTGTCCAAGACCTCCCCCCGTCCCAGAATCCATACCTCCTTCAACCTCACGTCCTCAACACACCGGAGGAAAAGACATTTTAGATTCAACCAACCGACTTTTCCCTTTTTTCCCTTCCTTAACCGGAACAGGATTCAAGCTAGTCAGAAGTGAGTGATTCCTTCGAGGCGTGTCGGCTGGTTGTTCCTGCAGATGAAGAAATGATTGACAGGTCATAGCGCTGATGTTATGCTGTACGAAAACATACAAACATGTGAGACGGGTTGAACTCTGCTTGAAAAACAGCACAATCTCTTTCTTACGAAAGGACAGTTTAGTTCGTCACTGTAGCTCCGACCCTCAGAGGAGTAAAAGCACCTGCTGGTCTTGCTGAGGCCGTCTTACCGGGTCTGGATGGACCGGTACGATGGTTCGGCTCAACAAGGTTCCCGGTTGTTGGTATTTTGTGTTTGAATCTTCCTGCGTGTTTCTGGTCAGAGTCTTCCAGCCCAAGTGGCTTAGGCACCCAGCCCCAAGTCCAAGTGAGTCCCCAAAACATCGGCGTCCATGAAGGCGACACCTTGAGGCTGTACTGCCGTGCTTCCGGATCGCCCACTCCGAAGCTCACCTGGCTGAAGAACGGAGGACAGATCCCTCCACAGGTGAGACACGTCCCACTCTCTCGCCTCCTGAATGATTGTAACGAGGATTAAAAGTGTATTTACCTTCTGCTCTGCTGTTTTCTCTTCACCCGTCAAGGTGAGACCAGTGTCGATGGTATTTCATCATACTGTCTCACTTTACAAGTACATTTCAGTATTTTGACCATTTCCCTTTATTTTCCCTCCCTTCTGTTTGTCTCCTCCCACCTCTGTTGTTTTTGATCCCACCCTGTTCGGACGTTTGTTCAGGCCATTCCCTCTCACGGTTTCCATCAGTTTAAAAGCAACAGTCTCGATGTGTTACAGAGACGTATTGAGGAGCTGCAGGTCTGTCCATCTGTCTTCTGTCTGTCCGTCCGTCTGTCCTGTACTTCACATCCACTGTCCTCTGCTCACCTCGTCTTCACACATTGTCCACTAAGTGCATGATCAAACGTGTCTGAGTCTCACCTTGTAAATCCTGTTCATTTAGCACAGCTGCTCACTAAGTCCAGTTTGAGCTGATGCCAGATCCTTTCAATCCAGCTAGCTTTTGTCTCGGCGGCGTCTTAGTGCATGCTCTCCATGTTTTTATGTTTTATTGGTTTAAGTCTTCCATAGTCTGTTGTTTTGTGCTGTCCTCATCAAACAACCCCTGACATGTTTGGGCGCTCCGCACCAGTTGGCCCCCATCATCCCACCGAGTCTACTAACAGGACTAAGACCACAGTAGGTACTGTAGGTACGTCGGACATATTTCGCTCCGATCCCGGCCCCTCCCACTACTCAAAATTGGGTTTGTGTTGGTCTGGTTTTCGCACATCCCTCCGCGGCGCGATGAGGGCTTCAGGGCCTGTTTAGTTCTGCCTCAGAGAACCACTGCCTTGTGTCAACCTTTCCCAGGGGGAGCTGGGCTCTGCCGTGCGACCACGCAGAAATTCTGTATGCTCTAGCAAACAGCTCGCTTTGAAAAGCTGTCAATGGGTTCAGACACACATTGAGCCAGGGCCCGCCCCAGCCACGGCTCGGTTTAGCCTGCGCCACGGTTGAACGGTCGGGAGCTAAGCAGCTTTGTCCACTGATGCCCCAACGCCCCCCGGATACAGTAATCCCCCCCTAGACCCTCCCCTCTTGGTTCCCCTCCTCGCTGAGATGTTTCCAAACTTTTTGAAAGCTAATTTTCAGCCTTTACTCCAAAGAGGAGTACGAACACATCAAGATGTCAGTTGCTCATTCGGCTGGAACTCCTGAAGGTTTCCAGCTTTGGAAAGATGAAAGTCCTGCAGGGTTCTGGTTCCAACTCGATGTTTACGTAAAGATCACTACATGTAGCTGCCAGAGCTCCGCCCCATTTGTTCAATGCGATCCAATCGGTGTGTTAGAATTCTTAACCCTCCTGATTTTGTCACGATTCTTAAAACCATCATCATAGTAGAGAAATCCGTTTAATTATCATGTTTCATGATGCATTAACAACCTGTAACCCCCACAATTCATTGCAGCAGTGGTTGGAAGTACTTTGTACGCATTCATGTACAAAGTACCCTGACATAGAAACCATAATTAAAAGTCTGAAGTGTCGCAGTAACAGCTCCTGTCTTGTGTCAAATAGCTACGCTGTAGAGCTTTTGTGTCGCTACTAGCTAGTCACTTCAGCAGTGTCACATTTGTGTTTCTTCTGGGACATGAGAGGTAAGTGATGAGCTTCATCTACCCTCTGCTGGAACATACACCGCCTCCAGAACCACTGGCATCCTTTTAAAGACAGTCAGCAAAGAAGATGAAAAACTAGAGAAAAGATGACATTCTGAACATGAAACTAATATTTATCTCTCAAACATGTGACCCACAATTATTGACATCCTGCATTTAATATTTAGCTCCGCCCCCTTTTGACACAACAACAGCCTGAGTCTCCTCCTGTCGTCTGTGAGGAGGTCTGAGGACACATGGAGAAGATCTGAGACCATTTCTCCATACAGAACCTCTCCTTCGGGTTCTGAGGGCCACGCTGGTGGACTCTCCTCTGCAGCACATCCCACAGATGTTCTCTTGGGTTTAGGTCATCTGACCTGGGATGGTCATGACAGAACCTTTATTCTGTGACCTCTGAACCATTCTTGGGTTGATGTTGAGGTGATCTTCAGATCATTGTCCTGCTGGAAGGTCCAACCACGACCCACTTTAAGGTTCCTGACAGGCTTTTAGGTCTTCATCCAGTATCTGCTGGTGTTTGATGGAGTCCATGGAACCATGTCTTTAACAAGAACCAGAACCCTTTTTTTTCTTGCTAGGTCACGCCCATGTGATGGTGGTTAGGGAGACTTTCTGACCCCAAGATTCATCTGACCTCTGACCTCTCTAGCTGTGATCCTTGGAGAGTCTTTATCCAGTCCAACCATCCTCCTCACAGTGTGTGGGGTCAGTTTGCAGACACGTCCTCTTCCAGGCTGATTTCCAACAGTCTCTTTAAACTTCTTCATTATTGATCTAACTGTTGAACCTCAGAGAGAATCAGGCCTGTGTCACCTCATATTTATACCCCAGTCAAACAGGAAGTACCTGTTCACCACTTCAGAGTTCCTGCTCACACAGGTGAAGATACAAATATAAAATGTGCTTCAGTGACCTTTGACCTCAGGATTTACTAGAGGAAACAATAAATTGGCTTCACATGTTTTAGAGGGAAAAAATATTTGTTTAACGTTCAGAAATTTTCTTTAAATTGTAATATTTGAGTTAAAAGTGACAGAATTTGAATTAACGATCAAGGGTTTGGTAAAATACATTTTTTAAAGGGTGCGAATAATTCTGGAGGAATTTACTTCTTTTTTTTATGCTTAAAATATCAGTTTAAAAAAAATGACCTGATCTCAGATGTTCAAACGTCTCGACTCTTATGTGTCTTCTCCAGGCCCGAACCGACCGCACCGACATCGGGACTCTTCTCATCCCCGATATGAAGACCTCCGACTCGGGAACTTACATGTGTGTCGGTAGCAACAACATCGGATCCAACAGCGCTCCCGTCAAAGTCACCGTGTTCAAAGGTGAGAGGTCGAAAACAATCAGCCGATGGTGGAAGTTTATAGAGGTGTCCCCGCCGCCAGCAGTCTGTTCTAGGATCAGATCCCATAGTGACTCAACCTAACTGTTTCTATGACGTCATCAGTCTGTTCTAGGATCAGATCCCATAGTGACTCAACCTAACTGTTTCTATGA
>VRLP01009721.1:0-11848 GCA_009660295.1 Lophius piscatorius
TGTTTAAGTATATGTATCCGTGTATGTTTATGTATCTGTTTAAGTATCTGTATATGTATCTGTTTATGTAGCTGTATATGTATCTGTATATGTATCTGTTTAAGTATATGTATCCGTATATGTTTAAGTATATGTATACGTGTATGTTTATGTATCTGTTTAAGTATATGTATCTGTTTAAGAATATGTATCCGTGTATGTTTATGTATCTGTTTAAGTTTATGTATCTGTTTAAGTATATGTATCCGTGTATGTTTATGTATCTGTTTAAGTATCTGTATATGTATCTGTTTAAGTATATGTATCCGTGTATGTTTATGTATCTGTTTAAGTATCTGTATATGTATCTGTATATGTATCTGTTTAAGTATATGTATCCGTATATGTTTAAGTATATGTATCCGTGTATGTTTATGTATCTGTTTAAGTATCTGTATATGTATCTGTTTAAGTATATGTATCCGTGTATGTTTATGTATCTGTTTAAGTAGCTGTATATGTATCTGTTTAAGTATATGTATCCGTATATGTATCCGTTTATGTTTATGTATCTGTATCTGTGTACTAATGAACATCAACGTTGAGATTTGTCACATATTTTAATCAAATAAGGAAACCCATTTTTAAAATACTCAACGTTGCGTCGTTTCCTGGTTTTCTAGTGCCGGGGTTTTTTCTCGCAGGACTTTTTGCGGACAGAAATGGTTTTGATCGTGTTCTGGGGAAACCAGCAGAATTGATCCGGACGTTCTCCTGAGGTCGGTTGGGCCTCCTTCCTCCTTCCTGCTCCTCCTCCCTCCTTCCTGTCAAGCTCTAGGAAGGAGAAGTGCTGTTCTCTCTGCTCCGGTTCTTGGGCTGCTGCTCTTCGTTGGCCGGCGTGTTTCTGTGCTGCTGACGGCGTGATGCGTGGCGGGCCGGTAGGGTCAAGGTGCAGCAGGACACTCCCACCGTGGGCTCGGGCAGATCCTCCGCCGCGGACCAGCCGTCCGTGGCCGGGTCGTACTTCTGGACCGCCGCCTTATAGCGCTTCTCCGCCTCGTTCCAGCCTCCCATCAGGTAGAGCGTCTCGCCCAGCGGGGACAGGCCGGCGGTGCTCACGCCGAGGGGGAGGGGGGCCGCCCGACTCCACGCGCCGCTCTCTGTAGAGAAGACCTCCACCGAGAGAACGTCCACCCGCTCGCCGCCGGGCCCCAGCTGGCTCCCTCCCACCACGTACGCCTTTCCTCCGAGGGTGGCGGAGCAGTGCCAGCCACGGGGCGTTTCCAGGGAGGCCTTCTCCACCCAGGTGTCGCTCTCCACCTTGTAGAGGGCCACAGAGCGGGAGTAAGCGCAGTTGATGTAGCCTCCCGTCACCAGGATGTCCCCGGAGGGCAGGGTGGCACTGGCGTGGCAGCAGCGGGGCACGTCCATGGTCGCACGCATCTGCCAGCTGTTGGCGGAGGGCAGGTAGCTCTCGCTGGTGGCCAGCAGACCCTCCACGTTACGCCCGCCGATGGCAAACAGGCGGCCGCCGCTGGCGGCGAGGGAGAAGTGGGTGCGGCGCTGACGCATGCTGGCCAGGTGAAGCCAGGTGTTGAAGCGAGGATCGTATCTGGAGGAGGAAGAACTTTTACCAGAACATACGGATCTGTAACGTGATTATTATAATAATCGTCAATATTATTATTGTTGTTATTATTTTATATTTATTGTTTTATTATTTTTGTTTTTTAAAAATCATTGTTATATTATTATTGTTTTTTAAATTGTACTATTATTATTATTATTATTATAATCATAATTATTATAATTATTACGTTCATTTTTACTCCGTGTTTATCATTATTCCTTCATGTGCTCATCTAAACTCCATCATGTGTTCATCTGTGCGCCTTCCTGTGTTCATCTAAACTCCATCATGTGTTCATCTGTGCGCCTTCCTGTGTTCATCTAAACTCCATCATGTGTTCATCTGCGCACCTTCCTGTGTTCATCTAAACTCCATGTGTTCATCTCTTCTCATTCATGTGTTCATCTGTACTCATTCATGTGTTCATCTGTGCACATTCATGTGTTCATCTCTTCTCATTCATGTGTTCATCTGTGCGCCTTCCTGTGTTCATCTGTACTCATTCATGTGCTCATCTGTACTCATTCAGGTGTTCATCTGTACTCCTTCATGTGTTCATCTAAACTCCTTCATGTGTTTATCATTATTCCTTCATGTGCTCATCTAAACTCCATCATGTGCTCATCTGTACTCATTCATGTGTTCATCTGTGCGCCTTCCTGTGTTCATCTGTACTCATTCAGGTGTTCATCTGTACTCCTTCATGTGTTCATCTAAACTCCATCATGTGTTCATCTGTACTCATTCATGTGTTCATCTAAACTCCATCATGTGTTCATCTGTACTCATTTATGTGTTCATCTAAGCTCCATCATGTGTTCATCATTATTCCTTCATGTGTTCATCTGTTCTCCTTCATCTGTCCGTGAGAGAAGTGAGAGGTTTTCCGGAGGCGGTTCTGTTTGTCTGTTTGTGGATCTTCTGCTGTGACCAGTACCGTTTTACATGAAGAACCCACCTGCAGAACTTGGTTGGTACCGGGTCCATCATGGAACCCCTAAATCTGTACAGTGAGATAATAATAATGTTTTGGAAGAATGTCTCTTTTCTTTTGAGTCCAATCAGTTGTTGTGGGCCCGTAGAACGGAGACCATTTTAGTTTTAACCTTCGTATCCTGACGGGCCTCGGTACCAGACCGGAGCGACCATCGTCCCCACATCCGGGCCCTGACTACAAACATCAGTGCGACCCATGAGGGCCCAAGAACTTTCCACCAGTTTCCGCACCGAACCATAAGACCAGATGGTCCACAAAGAGAAATGTGACAGGAGTCGGCGGACCAGAACCCGCTCCGGTGTCATTATCTTCACGTACCTGCTGAGGGTGCTGACGGCGTGCTTGGCCTGGTTCCGAGCATCGTTCTGGTCCTCTCCTCCGGCCACGTACAGGAAGCCGTCCATCACAGCCACGCACTGGTTGAAGCTCTTCGCCGGCAGCTGGCTGAGGTGACGCCAGATGGCTCCGCCTTCACGAGGGTCCCTCCAGAGCACCTGGACGCCAAAGTCAGAGGCCAGTGAGGGATTGTGGGTTTTGTTTAAAGGTCGGGGGAAACCGGCGACGCTCGTGACGCACTGACCTCACGGCTGAGGGCGCGTTCAGTGAGCGACGGGCGCCCGCCGACGGTCAGCAGGGTCTGATGTCCGGCACGGACCTGCGTGCGTCTGGACTGCAGGCTGTTCTGCTGGTAGGGCAGCAGGTGGTAGTTCATGGCGTCCACCAGCAGGCGGTGACACTGGGGGTCCAGCATCATGCGGGGCACCGGCTGGATCTGACTCACCAACTCACTGGCCGGGATGGTCTCGAAGCGGACGTGAGACAGGAGTTCTGCGGCGTGAGTCCGCCGACAGGCGTCAAAGTCCAACCACCTCATGGCCAGCTGGAGCCAGAGAGACGAGATTTTTCACAAAGAACGTTATGGACATTCTTAAATCAATAAAAGTCAAAAAGTGTCACATGATGCCAGAAAAAGTCCACAACTACGAAGTAAACCTAAACTTTGGTTGGAGTCTCGACGTCTGATTGAAAATCCTGACTGACTGTTTGTAATCTGACCCGGTGGCAGCAGGTAGAAGCAGCGAGGAGGCGGAGTTAGTAACCGTGGTTACTGAGAAAGTCCTCTTTGATCATTATGATTTATTTTTACATATTACAGCATGTGGGGACTTAATATCTTCCCTAATTGACTGTTTTTCAAGAAATATAACATTTCATTGTGAAATAATAAAGTATTTTTCTCTGACTTTCTTTCTTTAAACATGCTCGACATTTAGTGATAAACATGAACGAATAACTAAACTACACAACACAAAACTCTAAATCTGTTACTGTGTGTGAGTAATCTGTTACTATGTGTTAGTAATCTTTTACTATGTGTGAGTAATCTGTTACTGTGTGTGAGTAATCTGTTACTATCTGTGAGTAATCTGTTACTGTGTGTGAGTAATCTATTACTATGTGTGAGTAATCTGTTACTATGCGTGAGTAATCTGTTTCTGTGTGAGTAATCTGTTACTGTGTGTGAGTAATCTGTTTCTATGTGTGAGTAATCTGTTACTATCTGTGAGTAATCTGTTACTGTGTGTGAGTAATCTGTTACTATGTGTGAGTAATCTGTTTCTATGTGTGAGTAATCTGTTACTATGTGTGAGTAATCTGTTACTATGTGTGAGTAATCTGTTTCTATGTGTGAATAATCTGTTTCTGTGTGTGAGTAATCTGTTACTATCTGTGAGTAATCTGTTACTGTGTGTGAGTAATCTGTTACTATGTGTGAGTAATATTTTTCTCTGATGTTTTTAGATCAAAGGCTCTGACATCATTATCTTACAGAAACATGAAAGTAAACAATCAGTGAATTTGTTCAGAAACTCTTTCATAACTTCTGCATCACATTTGATAGAAATACCACAAAGTTCTTGTTCTTCTACAGTTTCTGTGGGTCAGAACCAGGAGGACTCTCTGTTTGGACCAGCTGGACAGACAATGGACCCAGAACGGGACAGAATGTGATTCTGGCTGTAAGTACCACCTCTGTCCATCAGAGGGAGCTACATGCTCACACTGTGACCTTTGACTGGGACATAAACCAGATATTTATTCAAATCTAGCATAGACGGTAAAAAGAAGTTGGTCAGAACCGATTCTGGACCTGTCAAGAAGAAACCTTGAAGTTATCATGAACTCAAACTTAATCTCCATAAATCAGACAGAAAAACAGTTTCAGTATAAAAGAGATAAAGAAAGAATTCAACCCTGATCAGCTCAGTATTATGTCTCCCTCTCAGCTGTCTGTCTGCCTGTCTATCTGTCTGGAGTCAGATATTAATAAAGTTATCTGTCAGTCACTGCATGTCTCCCTCTCAGCTGTCTGTCTGCCTGTCTGTCTGTCTGGAGTCAGATATTAATAAAGTTATCTGTCAGTCACTGCAGCTGGTCTGGGATCTGTTTTTAGATCTGGGTGAAAATTACACCGTCGACGACTTTAATGGAGGCGATGGAAGCAACCCTGATGTTTCTCCTCAGACGATACCAGACCTATCAGTCCATCCATCCATCCATCCGTTTATCCATCCATCCATCTGTCCATCCATCCATCCGTTTATCCATCTGTTTATCCATCCATCCATCTGTTTATCCATCCATCCATCTGTTTATCCATCCATCCATCTGTTCATCCATCCATCTGTTTATCCATCCATCTGTTTATCCATCCATCCATTTATCCATCCATCTGTTTATCCATCCATCCATCTGTTTATCCATCCATCCATCTGTTTATCCATCCATCTGTTTATCCATCCATCCATCTGTTTATCCATCCATCTGTTTATCTATCCATCCGTTTGATCATCCATCCATCCGTTTATCTATCCATCCATCTGTTTGTCCATCCATCCATCCGTTTATCCATCCATCCATCCGTTTATCCATCCATCCATCCGTTTATCCATCCATCCATCGGTTTATCCATCCATCCATCTGTTTATCCATCCATCCGTTTATCCATCCATCCATCTGTTTATCCATCCATCCATCTGTTTGTCCATCCATCCGTTTATCTATCCATCCATCCGTTTATCCATCCATCCATCCGTTTATCCATCCATCCATCCGTTTATCCATCCATCCATCTGTTTATCCATCCATCCATCTGTTTATCCATCCATCCATCTGTTTATCCATCCATCCATCTGTTTATCCATCCATCCATTTATCCATCCATCCATCTGTTTATCCATCCATCCGTTTATCCATCCATCCATCCGTTTATCCATCCATCCATCTGTTTATCTATCCATCCATCCGTTTATCCATCCATCCATCTGTTTATCCATCCATCCATCCGTTAATCCATCCATCCATCTGTTTATCCGTCCATCCATCCGTTTATCCGTCCATCCATCTGTTTATCCATCCATCCATCCGTTTATCCATCCATCCATCCATCTGTTTATCCATCCATCCATCGTCTTATCCATCATCCATCTGTTTATCCATCCATCCGTTTATCCATCCATCCGTTTATCCATCCATCCGTTTATCCATCCATCCATCTGTTTATCCATCCATCTGTTTATCCATCCATCCATCGGTTTATCCATCCATCCATCCATCTGTTTATCCATCCATCCATCTGTTTGTCCATCCATCCGTCCATCTGTTTATCCATCCGTCCATCCATCCATCCATCCATCCATCCATCTCTCAGTCTGAAAGGCGATGTTTGACCTCTGACCTGGAAGGCGGTGACCTCTGAAGGCATCAGCAGGGCGTCGTCCTGCAGGAAGGCAGAGATCTGCTCCAGGGTCAGCTGGGTGAACAGCGGCGTTTCAGCAAACTGCACAAAGTTCTCCAGTACGAAGCGTCGGGCGGCGTCGCACACGGGGCGGAGGCCGTAGGCGGCGGCGATGTTCCAGATGTAGACGCAGGTCTGAACGTTGAGCTCGGCAAGCAGGAAGTCCATGCACATCTTCAGGAGCTGAGGGATCTGCAGGGTGGTGGCAGCAGAGGCGGTGCAGCCGATGGTGTAGAGGGACATGTGGACGCGGCCCAGATAGGCAAAGGTGATGACGTTGGCCAGGCCTGCAGACGGCGAGGAGAGAGTTTTTACTGAACTTCTGACAAACCTGACTTTGTCAAACCTGACTTTGTCAAACCTGACTTTGTCAAACCTGAGCCAGCAGACAGAAAAGTCACAGAGAGACTGGAGAAACCTGATCTGTTGTTGGAAACTTCCCTAACTAACCCAAACCTTGTGTGCAGAACATCGTGTTTATGATCAGACTCTAACTACATCAGACATCCACAGACAAAAACACAGACGGAAGAACAATCCAGCAACAAACCAGGAAAACTACATGCAGATCTTCATCATCATTCATCGGAACGTCATTCCATCTTTTCTCAAAGACCTTCATGAGAAAGAAATAGAAAGAAAACTTCACTCGGCCGATAACATCCCAGTATTTAAAGTCTAGTACAGACGTCCGTCTCTGAATTCTCCAGCATTAATGTGAAGATCTTTGACAGTCGTCCACAAAGTCTCCACAGGAGGACAGACGCTAAATGAACGCAATATAGTCCCATTCAGAGAAGCCAAAAGGAAAGGAAGTTGAATTATACACCTGTCTCCATGGCAACGGGGAATCCAATAGCCCCTCCCACTACGACTGAAATTTGTCCGGCTTATGGGACATGCAGATGAAAGCTTTGATCTTTTTTCTCTTAAGTCAAAGGCGGTTTTTCATGGAAGGTTTAAAGACCAACAGTTTTCTTCCAGCACCTTCCTCTCTGATAACAACTCCCCCCCCGACAAAGTCCCTCCAGAAACGTCATTTATCTTGTGCTGTTCTTTGTAGCTGCTTCCTGTTGTCCTTCAGTAGACCAGTCGATGGTTCCTGCTGATGACGATCCCATATCTACCAGAAACATCGGTCAGAATATGAACTTGTAACTCCTTTTTTCAGTTTATGGTACAAACGCACATGTTTGTGTTTCTGTTTGCTGCTTAATGTATTTGAAGTGCTCTTATTTTGAAGGATCACAGCAGAAGTAATGTTGGCCGGCATTGTGTATGTGTTCTGACTTGATGAATGTAACGTTCGCTCCGTTAAACCAACAGTATGGCGTTTTAGGTGAAAGTAAAACTTTGTATATGTTCTATGTTTGTCCATCATGGATTAACAGGAAATCATCTTGTGAACACATGAAACATGTTTTTTTCTCAAGGGACTTCAGGATCTTTCCACGATGCTCTTTCTATCGGGGATCCGTTTTCTACGTGCCGCGGGTTCCGGTGGAAACTTCTGCTTCGGTCCGTTGGGTCTCCTGCCAGGCGTCTGCAGAAACTTTGAACGGGAGTCTGGTCCTCGGCCCCACAGCCTCCTCCACCCGGACCTCCTTGTTGTGTCCCTTTCCTTCCTGTGTCGATCCCACAACAACTCAGGAGTCTGTTTTAACTTCTGGACATCTTCCCTCAGCTCGTCCAACATCAAAGCAGACCAACGTGATGATCGACCTCCGCGGCAGCGAGCTTTTTCCTGACGGAGATCCAGGTTCATGTCGTCCACTACAAGGCTTTGTCCTCTGTCTCCAGCTTCTCTGCGTCCTCCTCAGACATCACGGGCGATATTCTCCTCAGCCTGGTGAAGATCGGGGTCGTGTACGTCAACCCCAAGTCTTCTCGCCAAATCATCAAGAAATCCAAGTTATTATTCTACAAGTCAAATTCAGACGCCTCACGCCGCCTGGCGTGTTTCTCGCCCACAAATGTCCACCAGACTCTGCCTGAAGATGATGTGATGACCCTTGACTCTTGACTCTGGGTCACATCAGATGATGTAACCCAGAGTCAAGAGTCAAGGACATCGTCCTCACAGATGAATCACTGAAACTATTATTACCGTTGTTGTTTCATTACCGAACAACGGAAATATAAGGATAATCCGTTCTGCCTGTGGGAGGAACTGATAAGAGACATTTAGGTTTTGGATCAGCAGCTGTGAGTAAATGGACTGAGGGCGTGGTTCTGATGAAGGCTGGGGTACCTAGAGGTGAGAGGGAGGGCAGCTCCAGACGCTTCATGCTGGGGTCTTTGGCCAGAATCTCCCTGAAGTACTGACTGACGGAGGAGATGACCAGCTTGTGGACGTCGAAAGCTTTTGTCTTACAGGCCAACTCCAGGTCAGTCAGGAACCTGAGGAGGAGCAGACTGAGTGAGGAAGAGCGCGAGACACAGGACAAAAATGATAAGATAATCATCATAAATCCACAAGTCTGTCCTTCTGTCTGTCTGTCTGTCCTTCTGTCTGTCTGTCTGTCCTCCTCTCTGTTCTTCTGTCTGTCTGTCTGTCGGCTGACTGTTTGTCTGTCCTTCTGTCTGTCTGTCTGTCCTTCTGTCTGTCTGTCTGTCCTCCTCTCTGTCCTTCTGTCTGTCTGTCTGTCGTCTGACTGTTTGTCTGTCCTTCTGTCTGTCTGTCCCTCTGTCTGTCTGTCCTTCTGTCTGTCTGTCCCTCTGTCTGTCTGTCCCTCTGTCTGTCGTCTGACTGTTTGTCTGTCCTTCTGTCTGTCTGTCTGTCCCTCTGTCTGTCTGTCCTTCTGTCTGTCTGTCCCTCTGTCTGTCTGCCCCTCTGTCTGTCTGTCGTCTGACTGTTTGTCTGTCCTCCTCGCTGTCCTTCTGTCTGTTGTAAGAGGTTAAATAATTGCCCCTAATGGTGTCTGTAATCTTTTGTAGATTACAGACATTTTGTTGTAGACCACTCTGAGATCCAGGTACGACCCGTGACCCTGTTGGATCCCAACGGTCCAGTTTCTAAAAGTATTTCTTCTTTGTTCTTCCTTTATTATCCGGATCAGTACCTCATAAAAGAGGTTTGGTTCTGGAGGTATCTATAGCGATCAAACATCTCACTTCTACCCAGAACCTCATTATCGGAGTCCATTTCCTCGGCAGGGAAAAGGAGAACCTTTTTCCTCTTTACATTGAACACAGATCTGGAGCGGCGCTGATGAACCTCTTCAGTTCTCCTGCAGGTCCTGCCTCCATGCCTCCAGCCGCTCTACAGATGTGTCTGATGATCGCTCTAGCGGAGGATTCTACACTTTGGAGATTAAGCCCCTCCCCTCCGCCATCATTTCGTCTGGGTAACAGGGGTCGGGATCGATGACGGCTAGTTTTGTTGGGTTCTAATGAAACAACTGAAATCGATTCGCCAGGGCTGAGGAGAGAGGAGGTCCGTTTCTTCACTAGAGCGTCTAAATGTGTGCCACCCCTTCATCATGTTTCTAATCCTGGGATTCTTTGTACTCTCTTTAGGTTTTTCATATTAGCCGAGTTAAGGTGGAGTTAAGGTGGAGTTAAGGCGGGGTTATGGCCGAGTTAAGGCGGAGTTAAGGTGGAGTTAAGGTGGAGTTAAGGTGGCGTTAAGGTCGGTGGGCGGAGGCTAATGCAGCAGCAGCCTTCCATCTCCCTCCACCAGGGGGCACCTCCTCTGTGTAGGAGAAGGTCTGGGGTTTGGCCATTGGATCCGCCTTCTATCACAAATACGACATTGATAATCGGAGGATGGGACGTTTGTTGTTCCACAAAAATCGGATCAAGAGTCTCTTTAGATGACAGAACAAATTACTTTTCCCTATTAAAGAACTCCTCGGGGTATAAATGTGGGTATAAACAAAGATCCATGATTGTATGAACTACATCTATGCAGGTATAAATTGAGATCTATGTGGGAATAAAATCAATTCTATGTGGGTATAAATTAAGATCTATGTGGGAATAAACTTAGATCTATGTGGGAATAAAATACGATCTATGCAGGTATAAATTGAGATCTATGTGGGAATAAAATCAATTCTATGTGGGTATAAATTAAGTTCTATGTAGAAATAAACTTAGATCTATGTGGGAATAAACTCAGATATATGTGGGAATAAACTCAGATCTATGTGGGAATAAACCCAGATCGATGTGGGTATAAACTAAGATCTAATAAACTCAGATCTACGTGGGAATAAACTCAGATCTATGTGGGAATAAACTCAGATCTATGTGGGAATAAACTCAGATCGATGTGGGAATAAACTCCGATCTATGTGGGTATAAACTAAGATTTAATAAACTCAGATCTACGTGGGAATAAACTTAGATCTATGTGGGAATACACTAAGAACCTACTTCTCCTGCCGCATCTTGCTGAGCTCCTCCAGCAGGGCGTTGCCGTGAAGGGGGCGTGTCAGCTCACTGCCCAGGCCCAGCCCTCTTTCTCCGGGCTTGATGACCGGCGGCGGTAGCGGCAGGTTGAGGCTGTTGAGCTGAGCGATGTCCAGAGCGGCCATTTGCTCGATCTTCTTCACCCCAGTTTCCATCACGACCACGCCATTACCGCGGCTTTCCACCTTCAGCTGGGGGGTCTCCATGGCGACCTGAGAGATGGTTTCCATGCCAGGCTTCTTCTGACGGATGGGCTTCTTCTTGGGGGCCATTTCTGCCTGCTGAGGTTGTTTTCAGAGGTTTCCTACTCTGAGTGGGCTTCTCTGACTTCTGGCAGGAAACCTGCCGATTACTTTGACGAATACTCAGTGCCTTTAGGGAAAAAAGCCCGGCGGGTCGACGTATCCGCCGTCCCTAGAACTTGCAGAGGACGGTTTGAGAACTTTGTGGATGTTTCGCCTGAGGAAAGGAGACAAAGTCAAAGATGTTACCTGAAGACGAAACCCGTTTGACATTCGGCCCATTAAATGGGTCGGTACCATCTTCATACGGACACTGATGTCATTTGTTGTTCGATTCAAATTACATCTTTTAAACACCTAAAAGATAATCGGTTCCCAATCCCCTGCGTTGTACAAGCCGCCCTGCTGATGGCAGGGCTCGTTATATAAGATAAATCTAGATATATATATAAATCTATATATAAATCTATATATATATATATATATATAAAACACAAAAACATTCACACACACACACATACGGGTTTTTATCACATCGTGGGGACACACTTCTGGGTGCAGCCTGCTGGGATCCACCCTTTCTAAAGGTACTAAAAATATGATTTTAACTGCTAAAATCATGATAATTTTTTTTAAATACATAAATCACTTAAAAAATTGATAACTCTCAAATAAATTTCAAACCTGAATTTTTGAGCCAGATGAGGACACTTCCTGACTTTTTGATCACAAAGGGGACCTAACCATGTAATAACCTATTGTTATGCAAACTTTGACACAGAACA
>VRLP01009722.1:0-11844 GCA_009660295.1 Lophius piscatorius
TCCACAGACGAGGGGCAGCAGAACAGAAGGCCCGATCACCCATGGTGCTGAGCTTAGTCCGGGGAAGGAGGAGGCGGTATGAGTGGGTAGAACGGAGGGATCGAATAGATGTATCGTGTCAATATCTTATTTTTCAATTTCAATTTTTCAAAGACATTTTAAGGATATTTGGGCCCGCAAAGATGATTCATAAAAATATTAGTTGATTGTTTTGGAGGCTGATCCAGGAAATCTGTGAGGTGGGATTTGAGAAAGCGCATTGTAAGCCAATGAGAGGCCGAGTATTGTGAGTTGCGGTGTTGCTGTGGGGGGATTTTTATACTTGCTTGGCGGAGTTGTGCGCTCTATTCGCTATTGTTTTATAGTGTAGGCTTTTGTAGCATTGTGCAGCTATACTGTGGCCAGACTCTGTTGTTTCCTGCGTGTTGGTTTAGGGGAGTGGAGGTGCATCATGGGAATGTTGATAAATACGTTTTGTATGAAGCATCTTGGAATGAACACAGGTTTGGCATCACCGAGTCACATATTTTTGAGGACAAAATTTGTGTGCCACGTTGTTCAACGGAGGTGAACATCCGGAGGTGGATGAAAATGATAATAATGGATCACTTTTTAACCCTTTCTTTTCGTTTTTAAATTGAGAGGTAAAATCTCTTTAATAGGTAGCACATCATTTTTTTTTCTTTTACAGGTCTTTACCAATATGATAAATAAGCAGGGAGTTGTTTTATGTGCAAAATGTCGGACCTTTTGATGGACGGAAGGAATCTCTGCCCACCGAGTCTCACATTCAGGATTCCTGCAAGGCATGAATGGCATGAGAATAATTCATGCCTGTAAGGTCAGCCTTACCTTAATAAGAAAAAAACACTGCAGCTGTAAAAAAAAAACAAAAAAAAACAGTGAATGAATGTTGATGAGGACTTTCATGATGGTAGGAAAGTGTTTCCAGAAGCTGCAGAGAATTCATGATGGACGAGGAAAGAATGCAGAGATAAAAGGCCAAACATTAATGACCAAACATCAAGAACATTCCTCTCACTGCAATAATCAAGATATCACCTGCTCTCCTCATTTTTTAAATCTAATTTATCTGAAACCTGTCCTTTCACATCAAATAACCAAACAAAAAAAAAAAGTCTAACCTTCTGGGAAATAGAGTTTGATAACACTTTTATGCGTGTTTGTCCAATACAAAAGCAAAGCCAGCAGCGGTTAGCTTAGCTTAGAACAGGGACAGGTGCTCGGACAACAAAACGACACATGGAAGCAGGTTTTAAAATTCCATACAACAACATAGCTAAAAGCATAATCTGTCGAGTAACAGCAACACACATTCAAACAGAACATTTCTGGGAATCTGTAACCTAACCGCTTCGTATCTTCGTACTGTATCAGTCAGAAGATAGACGAGAATGAAGTACAGTTGTTTGTGGCAGAAGGTCACGTGTGATAATTAGTCCGTCAGAAAGTCTTTGGTGCTCAGACTCCTCAAGAAGATTATGAATACGATGTAGTAAATGAATCCCCCCGTTTGAGTCCAGACACTGGTGGTGGCGGTGGCTGATGACTCTGCCTAGACTGATGCGTGAAGCTGAAATGCTGAATCTGGGGAGTTTGTGAAGACCAGGTTGGTTCTGTGAGATGAAGGGCGTATAGACCCGTCTTCTAGTCAAATGCCCAAACGTTTGCGTTGAAAATATAAAATAAAGTACAACAGATCAAACATGATAATGCTGCTGGTTAAAGGTATCCCACCGTAGAGTCAGATAATCATATAATGACCACTCTCAGATTCAAGAATACCCATCCAGTGGTTTTTGTGTAACCCTGCTATCAGACAAACCAACAGACGGACGGAGCCAATCACCAAAGCTCCTCGGCAGAAGTAATTAAAGAGAAAAGGGAACTTGTTGTTGGCAAAACTGCCCTGTGGACATCATGGAAAACAAGGCAGGTGATTAATCCACTGGATCCTGAGATCAAGCCGGCCTGATCCCTAACCCTACATGATTTTAGGATCAGTTTAAAAATAATACAGTTTGTTATTGAAGAAACGGTTGTAATGTGTGAGAAACCAAACACCGGCAGGTGGAACGTGATTTAATGTGGTTTATGAAAGCTTAGAGTTAGGATTATGATGAATGTTAAAATGGCTTCCAGAGATTTAAGAACCCTAAGCTTCTCCTCTGCACGTTGTTGGCTCAGCAGAACTAATGGAAGCAGCCCAACGATTAAATGACAACCTAACGAGAACGAAGAGACTCAAGGTAGTGAGAAGAAGTTCTAATTTCTGATCAAGTTTTTATTGTTCAATGCAGAAGAAGAGACCGGGTCAACGTCTCACTCGTGGTGAGCTACTTAAATACTAAGAGAATTTGTCAGCTGTCCTTCAAGTACAATAAAGTCATACGAATGAATCAAATGAAGGGAAAAACACCGTAAACATCTGATACTGCAAGAAGAACTGAGGGTACAGTTCATGAGTAGGCTTCCATCTAAAAGCCCAGACCTACACCTAAAAGTCTTCTCTGTAAGTTTGTCACCATAAATATGGTATCGTCAAGAGTTACTCTAACTACATCCAACAAAATCTGCACAACGTTTGATAAGATGAACATCTGAGCAAACCTACATCATAAATCTACAGGTTCTCACTTCATCTCCCCCAGGAAAGGGTCAAATCAAACTTATGGCTGAATTTAATTTGTTAACTTTTTCTAGTTGTACTGGAGAAAGAGATAACTGTTGTATAATTACTTCCCAGATTGTTGAACTATGATGTTGGGTTGTGATTGGATAGACACACTTTCACAGGTAAGAATGTACCCCGTCAGACACTGTTTCATTTCCTGGGCTACTAGTGTATAGCACAAATACTATGGACACTACAAGTCCCAGAATGCAACTTTTCTCTACTTCAGTAATATGTCGGTTTCTTTTCAAAACCCTTGGTTTGCTCTGAGATCTATAGGACGGCTTGGACGGTTCAGTTCAGATGGCCAAGTGAATGATTTGTCATGATAGCTCTGATTAAATTATGGACAATTTATGTTTGTTTTTCACAATATTTTGACCTGTTGGGACTCCAACGGTAATCATTTGGATAGATTGTCAACTTTAAACAGTTAATATCCAGTTTAAATATTTGTCTCTGTCTTACCTCTGAGTGGATCAAACACGGTCATTTCATCCTTTGTTAAATATCTGAATAGCGCTCACATGTGGTCATACGCCGGAGAGTGTGGACTGACGTTAGGAAGTTTTGCACAGAAATGGTTACGAGAGTTGGATGACTAAAAGCCTCTAATGCTGGATTCGTGTCTGAACGCTGCCTCTCGTATACGTATGAAACATCATTAGTCATTGTCGAAGTACAGAGTCGGTTTTAAGTCCACATCAAACCATGCATATCCAGATTTGCTGCTATTTCAACCAAGGAGAGCCGAGGGAGCTAAATGCTCCTCCTGAGGAAATCCGCCGGACCAGAGAGGCCAGCCGTCTTCCTCATATAGCCCCTCTTGTGAGGAAATGTTTGACCTTGCTGATCAATATTTTAGGAAATTGCTCTTTCTGTCATTTCCCATCTCCCGAGCTGACAAGAACGCGATCGCAATCTAAGCATTTGTGTGTGTGTGTGTGTGTGTGTGTGAGTGTGTGTGTGATGCTTGAGTTTAAGTGAATCTGTCAGCAGGGCCGGAGCGTTTCTCTCCACCATCTCACTCGCTGTCAGGCTCCAGGAAAGTGGGACTCACATCCAGTGGAGCAAGTGTCAGCTCAGGTCGAGTGGAACATGTAGCAGATGGTGTTAAAAGCATGTACTCGTTGGCCTCCCCGCTCAATAATTAATGAGAGAAGGCCCACAAAAAATGATCCCTGTTTTCTCTTCGATCCTTCCCTAGTGGAAGAGGACATGAATTAGTAACACGGATCAAACTGCAGTGTTAGTGCAGATCAAGTATTTGTAAAGAAGCTGAAAGGACTCTATAGAGGAGAGCTCCTATGAGACCATGTGAATGCGCCTGTTCCCCGCTCTTCTTACACTGAATTTCAATTTGGAATGGAACCTTTCTACAAGGTAGAGGAATGATGAATTAGTCATCAAAACACTGGACCTATCTTTAGACAGAGAAGGACTTTCACACAACTGTTTGCACAAAGTTTAAAGAGTATGCAGTCATCAGTGTGCCAGAGAATATAAGAAATAATCTTGTTTACATCATATTTACCCTAGTTGTTCATGTTTTACTCACCAGAGGGCGCTCTTGGATACATTCAAAGAGTATGAGATGATTAGACCTTAGTGTGAGGAAGAACTTGATCGATGTTGGGAAAAGTTTTTTTCCAACACTAAGGGGTGCTTTAACTTCAAAAGTTTTCGGCCAGTAAGTTCTCAACCGATTTTTTCCAAATGATCGGACTCGCAGAGAGCTATATCATATATACTATATGTCGTTACCGGTAATACGTTACCGTCAGCGAAGAAATCAGCTTAAAGCAGATGACTCCAAACTAATTCATCCTGCTGGATCTAATTGGATTAAACCTCACTAGTGTGGTCCTCTCTGATCTATCCTCACAACAACCATCACTGCTGATGTGGAATGTCTAAAATGACAGTCTGGGATTGCAAAACCCCGCCGTAACACGCTGTTCAAACAGTCCCAATTGAATTTGGAACGACTGGGTAATCATGAGTAATCTATCAAGACTAATCCATCCAAAAGGAAAAAAGAAAAAAAAAAGTGCGAGCTAACTTGACTTTGCGTCTGGTTATGTGGGCCGTGCGGTTCGATCGGCGTTCTTCAGAACACGGCTCTATGAAAACGTGACAGGTCCTATGTCAGGAGAATCTGAGCGATCAGATCACATGCAGACCTCTCATAACCACAAGAGCGTCTGTCTATCAACCACAACATTCATTACATCAAGGTTCAGCTGACGCCGATGATCAATCAAATGCGGATGTTGTCTGCAGCCTTGCAGCGTGTTGCATGCAGCCGAGGGAGATGAGAGGATTATTGATACAATGCAGTATTCAAAGTTCTTCCTGCGGAGGTTACTTGTAGGAACTGGTCCCTCACATTAGCTCACTTCAATGCCGCCTTGAGGGAAAAAGCAGAGAGAACATTTGTGCCCCATCCAGCCTGTCACAGCTGGCTGCCTGTCCGTCTCCTAATCTTCATCTTGCTACATGTCTTTCTTTACATCTTTTCTACTTGTCACTTTTTTTTGCCCGTTCAGACCGTGCCGTCTTTCCCAAGTCTGCCAGAGTTAGTCTGGGTGAACTTCACCGCGGCGGTGCACCTTCTTACTCACCTAGTTCTGCTTTTTCTTGTTATGCCAGTAGAATAACCTCTATATAGCTATCCAGTTATACAACTCAGGCTGCCAGATTGAACTGGGAATAGGGATTGGCAGCAGGCGTTAGATCTGATAATAATCCACACAGAACAATATGCACCAAAGCTCTCTGCTGCTATCTGGCACCAAAACATCACACGCATCCATGCGCTGTGTGGTCTCGTTTCATGTACGTCTATGCTAAACGTCTGTCTTTCATGCCATAATTGAGTTATTAAAGAAGTTCTAACAGTAATAGTAGAAAGCATTGGAATAAAGGAAGTCAGTCACATTCTGAGAGGGCGGGTTTACATGGAGACTTTTCTCAGAAGGATTTCATTCTGAAAGGATATTCCTGTTTGACTGTTTACATGAGTGGTGATCTAGCCAGAGATGGTGTTTACGAGCGCCGACACATCAATGGGAAGAGCTGTCAACAGCTGTGTGAGGAGCGCTGAAGCCACCGATGGATGAGTTTCACCAGAGGGTGCGTGTCTGTCGTGTGTTCGGGCTGTTTTGGCTGTTATTATGATGCTTTCAATGAAGGAACAGCTGATAATAACCCAGTTTGACTTCTGTGCTGGAGGCAGCAGGGAGAAGGGAGGGAGGAAAGGCGTTGTCCCCTGAGTGGTTTTACTCTGACTATATGTTACGACATTATGAGATGATCAAATATTAAGTTAATAGTTAGGCCGTGTTGGGTGCTTACCTCACCAGAAATGTTAAGTTAAACATCAACGTCATCCGACTTAAAAGAAGAAACTCCTCATCGCGTGCTCCATCCTGACAACCCAGGTCCACGTCATGGACTCATTCATTCTCCCCTCAGGGTCGCGAGGGCTGGAGCCTATGCCAGCTCCTCAGAGCCTATGCCAGCTCCTCAGAGCCTATGCCAGCTCCTCAGAGCCTATGCCAGCTCCTCAGAGCCTATGCCAGCTCCTCAGAGCCTATGCCACCTCTCTCAACATCCTCCTAGGCCGACTAGCTTCCATTGGTCTCGCAGGCACCCCTCCCTCCTGGATCGAGTCATATCTCTCCGGCCGCACTCAGTTTGTACAACTCAGAACCATCAGATCACCACACTCCCAAGTCACTACCGGTGTTCCTCTGCTCTGGTTCCATTTACATAAAGTATATCTGCATCAAAGTCATCCTTGAGGGAGCCCTGGGCGGCCCCTGTGAATCGCCTGGGGAGCTGAAGTTTCAAGGTCTTGCTCAAGGACCCACGGCTTTTTGCGTCTGGGGCTCGAACCCATGTTTCCTGGTTGATGGGCGACTGCTTTACCAGCTGAGCTAAAGCCACCCCCAAATATAAATGATTATATTCTAGGAAGGTTTATTGGTAAAAATCACGTTTTATGTCCTCACTGATGCAAATGGGCAAATCATTTATTTATTTGAGTTCATAGATTTCATTTTACAATAATTCATTAATATGAATTCACAGGCTAATGCAATGATTTTGTAGGTTCTGTCTGCGTTCTCACACGTCTCTCTGTGTCACACAGCGAGTGTCCATCTTTATGACTCATTCCTAAATTCGCTGACCTCGTCCTGGAAAACATTAGAGGCTGTTTTAAGGAGTGATGACAAGCTGCTCCTTCATGCCAGGGGATCATAAGATAATAAATCTCATTCAGCAGCATAATGTTTCAGTTCAATCCGCCGTCACTCTGAGACCTGCTCTCTATCAAAATAACAGCCACTGTTCAAATAAACTCAGCACAAGTCCAGGCTCGGTGTTTTGTTTTTTTAACAGCCTGCGGCTATTCTCACGGAGATGAATGTTTATTTGTTTTTTTTATTTTCACTCGTATGATATTAAATTAATTAAGTATTTATCACAGATAGCGACTATCCCTCCTGGTTCTGACTAGTCATGTGATCAGGTCACATTTGTTTATTTGTATGTGGTTTGGAATCATCACAGCAGCATTTTGATTCATTTCTTTTTTAATAACCACCTATGCATATCAACAGAGAGGATCTTGGGTACTTAATCTTTGCTGCCATTAGAACCCGGCCGGTATCCCAGCAGGTCCCCGACTCTTTGTATCAGGTTGTTGTTAACACAGAAAAGGAGCATGCATACACATGCTACCGCCACTCAGAGAGAACCTGGCATAAAGCAGCACGCACATGCGATTCACACTACGAGAACACCTCCACAGGTTAACTATTCATGCTGGCGGAGAGGGAGATGAGGATGTGCTCTCTTAAATCAGTGCACTAAAAGATTCACCATGCAGGCTAAAGTCAACACACAGCCGCAGCCCCAGAGAGGAGGAAGCTTTCGTTTTCCGTCCCAGGATGTGAGCGCCGTGTTTGGATAAGAATAGAAGCGTACAACTCTGAAATAGCACCTTTCTGCCGCACATCTGTTTACTTTGAAAGTATATCTCTTGCATTCTTACACTTGAGTTGGTGACTTCATCGCTTCCCTCAGGGTGCAGAATATATAAGTGAGTCAGGACGCTCAACAGGATTTCTCTCTGCACGCAAGCCGCAACTGGTAAGGGAGGGTCCGCACTTGACCACGGAGCTGAGGTCTTATGTGGTCCGGGTCTCCTCAGGAAAACTGTCAGGCCCTGTGCCGTCAAACATCATCACTGTAGTACCTGTCAGTGCACTACGAGGGGAAACCAGTCCAATTATGGATCCTTGTGTCGGTCTGTCAGTCAGTCGGTGTGGAGGGAATAAAAACCCCTGCCACCGTTTATGTCACTCATCTAGAAAAACTCTCCAAACCTTTCAGAGCCGACCGGGTTAAAAAACCTTCTTTAAAAGATCTGAAACACCGACCAGCAGATGCACGTATATCACCAACCTAAAACGGACAACAACCATGAACCTGCATCATAATCTCGTAAAGTCGGACAACAACAGAAGATTGAATTATTTACATTGAAACACATTACATAAAAAGAGATACCAAATTCAGTTTACCTGCAGCACAGGGTCTTACTTCACTTTCAGATGCTTTAGTTATCTATATTACTATCAGTGGTGGATGAGGTGTTCACATTCTTCCCTTGAGTAAAAGTAGTAATACTGCTCAATGAAAATACTCGTTACTAGGTTTACTAAAAGATCTGCATTTAAAACTTCAGCTAACTTCAATAATAATATTTAAGTATTATCACCAATGCGTACCTGAAGTATCAGAGGAAAAGAACTCGCTGTGCTGTAAAACCATCCCCATCAGAGTTTTAATGTCACATCTGATGTTTTTAGATTAATGCCTTTACGTGTAGACGTTAAAGAATGAGGTAATCTAACTACTTTGTGCTGCTGAGAAGTTCATTGTATTGAAAGTATCATCTTCATAAGACAAGCCTATTTTGTGCTATTTGATATTTCCACATAATCCAAGATGGTCTCTAAATAGTACCTACGTATAGAAACAGGAAAATTTCACATCAGTTCCTTCAGTTGGAGACGTGAAGTGTTTGAAGATTCAGAGAACTAACTACAGCTGATAGAAATAAAGGAAACATAGCCTAGTCGTGTAAAATGGAAATAATCAAGAAGTGTGTTGTTGTTGTAAAGTACCTGAGTAAATGTACTCAGGTACTGTCCACCACTAATCATGACGCTTTTGATGCATTTTTGTCGAGGCTTGACTCTAAACATACTCACAGCTGAATTATTATAAACAGGAGGTCTGGAGTTCCAATTATAAGACAAAAAGTTTGGACTTTACATACAATGCCAATAAAAGCAGACTGAAACTATAGTCTGTAGAGTATATCCCCCAAAAGCCCCCAATCCCCTGTGTTGTACAAGCTATCGCTCGGATTGAAGTCCTCAAACTAAAGGAGAAGTTATGTCTGAAAGGTATTTATTTTATATATATCTACTGAATAGAATATGAACTATTAGAGTAAAATATGACATAAATAAGAGAGATCTCCTTTAGTTGTGAGAAATTATGGCTGAAGAACCAGAAAACCAGAACTCTTACACTGAAACCACACTTTTAATCAGCAGCGAGTGGTTTTGGTTTCTTTCCTTTCTCGTGATTGAAAAAAGAAGTTTAGGGCATTAAATGCTTTATTTTAGTATTTTAATAATTTGTCAGTTACACACACCATTGGAATAAGAGAGTGGAGTTAAAACAATATTAACTCTGAATCCAGAGAATCCAGTTTATCAATGAAGAGTTCCCCACGAGAGAACAAAGTAAAGATCTAAGTTCACCTTCACAAATTCAACAACAAGATGAAGGGTTAGACCTGACAGACGCGACTGCGACCGCGACTGACAGGAACTTCAGCAGAGCTCTTCCGTTGAATGACAGGACACTAGAAGGTAGAAGGTCAACACTGATCTCCGCGGTAACCCTTCACCTGTCTGTCAGTCAGAAACCTTCACACCGCAATGTCCCGAGGGATCGAACGTCCTGTCCGACTGACTTCCTTCAATACTGTCAGCTCCACTGAGAACCGCTCCACTGAAGCTCCACAGACCAGAACTGTTGGGTGGGTCCTCAACCACCTCGTGCTCGTCTTCGTACGAAGCAGACCTGGCTGTTCTATCCAGGGTCCATTTTCCACTCGCTTCAGCACACAGTTTCAGCTTTTGTGACAGAACCATCATTTACCGTAGATCATTAGTATATTAGTATAGTTTTCATTCCCCTGACAAAGAGGGTGTAGAGGGTTACACAACGGTCCGTCCACATCTCCTGTAAAACCCACCGGACCAAATTCTGTGAAATGTCACACGTGCTTCAGGACGATCCAGCTTTCTCCAAGAGGTGTCGGCGTTCTGGGGCAAAAACTCTCTGCTGAAAATAGAAGTTTGTGTTTTCAAGTGATGATTTGTGAAGTTTTGTCTCTGTCAACATTTGTTTGATCCATCCACCACCGCGTGTGGGTTCTTTCACTCGTAACCAAACGCGTAGCCTCTGAGAGAACGCTGGAAGGTTCTACAGATTTTATACATCTTAAGAAAAAGTCAGCAGACGTCTGAGGGAAAACCCACGGTGTTGAAGGGATAAAGGTTAATGTGAGTGAAGCGAGGCTTGTGTGCCTTAGATGGTCCGGCGGAAACATTGCTTACATTTATGTTTGCACCTTTTCCTGACTTAAAAACTGGTTTAAACTAAAAAATGAAGGGACAGCAAAACATAAAAGAAGAGGTTGTTCAAACTAAATAATGTCCCTACCTGTGAATGGTAATAATTATATTACAGAAAAGTCGGGAACATTACAGAATCGCCATCAATTTTATTCCCACATAGACCTCATGGTGAGGAAGGACTGGGTGGATTTTTCGGAAAGGTCGGTTGTATAATATTTCCACTACAAGCGGTAGCTTTCTCTCCAAAAGTTTTCAGGCCATAATTTCTCTCAATCAACTGAAGGAGATCCACTTGTAGAGATCATATTTCACTCTAAGAGTTCACATTTTACCCACTAGGGGGTGGGTTTTTTTTCTCTTTTTTTAGGATAAAACTTGTTGCTAGTTCAACAAAAGGGTTTGTGAGGGCAGCATCGATCTCGTTTATGTTGAATAATGTTATAATAAATCAGTAAATCAGTAGTACATTGATAGGAGATGTGGTTCAGTTCATTTTTTAACTAAAGAAGAAAATCAATCAAACTTTCTGTTTTGACACTTTGAGATCGTTTCACTTCATTTTGTACTTTTCTACTTAAATGAAGAAGTTTAATCTTCTACTTCCACCAGCTTCTTTCTCTGTACAAGTAACAGAACTTCTACTCCAGTGAAGATTGTGTGGTTTTCACATGTAATGAGACTGAGTCTGCTTTGTGGGCGCAGAACTACATCGGTAGTCAGAATCCCTTTCCAGGTTCTGATTCTGTGCACACCGCGGCCGGCTGGAGTTTTGATGTTCCTGAGAGTGGACTCCCAGATACATTATCGGAATCCAAATATGGCGAGGATGATGCTTTTCTTCTTCACCAATGCATTAAGGAAGATACAACGCCTCATAGCAGGGCGACCCGAGGCCTTTCTGCAGGTTCTGTAGGTTCTGCAGGGTTGGGTCCAGGTGCTCTGACTTCCTTCCACATGCACTGGAGGTGAATTGGTGACTATAAATTGCCTACAGCTGTGAATGTGGGCGTGTCGCCCTCTGATGATTTGGCGAGATGCCGAGAGTGTACCCCGCCTCTCATCTCTCGGATCGGCAGCAGCAGTTATTTAAACTAAATATAGTGGATTCTTCTACAACACTTATATAACACAGATCCAACAGTTAACATAATGATCACAAACAAAATGTTCAACTAATCACATTTTATTATGTGTATTATGTAATAATGTTATTAATATCTACTTTAAATAGGTCATTATTAATATATATATATATTAATAATATATTAATATATATATATATTAATATATATTAATATATTAATAATATATTAATGTATTTCTTAAATCAATTTAAACATCATAATAAACATTAACAAAGTATATATATACTTTGTTAATGTTTATTATGATGTTTAAATTGATTTAAGAAATACA
>VRLP01009723.1:0-11842 GCA_009660295.1 Lophius piscatorius
CACACACACACACACACACACACACACACACACACACACACACACACACACACACACACACACACACACACACACACACACACACACACACACACACACAAACATGCATGTGTGTCCGGACCCTGAAATGCAGGATCACTCATATTTGCACATTATAACCTCCTCTTTTCTCACACTGCTGCCACCAGATAGACCAGCTGGTTCCGCCCAGCATTTCCATAACGCTATCAGTGTGTGCGTGCGTGTGAGTGTGTGTGTATGTGCGAGTGAGTGTGAGTGAGTGTATGTGTGTGTAAATGAGTGTGTGTGTGAGTATATGTGCGTGTATGAGTGTGTGTATATGGGTGTGTGTGAATGTATGTGTGTGTGTGTGTAAGTGAGTGAGTGTGCATGTATAAGTGTGTGTATATATGTGTGTTTGTATGAGTGTGAGGGTGTGTGAGTGAAAGTATGTGTGTATATGTGTCTGTTTGTGAATGTGTGCGTGTGTATGAGTGTGTAAGAGCGCGTGTGTATGTGTGTGTATATGTGTCTCTGTCTGAAGGTATGTGCGTGTATGTGTGTAAATGAGTGTGTGTGTGTGTGTGTGTGTGAATGTATGTGTGTGTATGAGTGTATGTGCGTGTATGAGTGTGTGTGTATGTATATGACTGTGTGCATGAATGTGTGTCTGTCTGAATGTATGTGTGTGTATATGTGTGTGTATGAGTCTGTGTGTGAATGTATATATGTGTATATGTGTCTGTTGTGTGTATGCGTGCGTGTGTATGTGTGAGTGAAGGTATGTTTTTGTGTGTGAATGAGTGTGTGTGTGTATGTGTGAGTGAAGGTATGTTTTTGTGTGTGAATGAGTGTGTGTGTGTGTCTGTACGTATGCGTGTATGAGTGTATATATGTGTGTGTATGAGTGTGTGTGCCTGTATAAGTGTGTGTGTATATGTGTGTGTCTAAATGTATGTGTGTGAATGAGTGTGTGTGTATGTATGAGTGTGTATATAGGTGTTTGTGTATGAGTGAATGTATGTATGTGTGTGTATGTGTGTATATGTGAATGTAAGTGTGTGTATATGTGTGTGTATGAGTGTGTGTGTGTATGAGTCTGTGTGTGAATAAATGTGTGTGTATATGTGTCTATATGTGTCTGTGTGTGTGTGTGAGTGTGTTTGTGTGTGTATATATGAGTGTGTTTGTATATAGGTGTGTGTATGAGTGAATGTATGAATGTGTGTATATGTGTCTGTGTGTGAATATGTGTGTGTGTGTGTTTATGAGTGTGTGTATGAGTGTGTGTGTTTGTGTCTGTGAGTGAGTGAGCAGGTGTGTGTCTATGAGTCTGTGTATATGTGTGTGTGTGTGTGTGTGTGTACATGTGGTTTCTTGCGTGAAACTTTGCAGTGTGTGTCTTGTATGTTCGCGCTGTGGGTGTGTGTTATTTTAGTTGTGCGTCTTACAGCTGGCGGCCTGCTTCAGTGGGCACACGTATTCAGAATGGATTTAAGGGCTAAATTGTATAATGATTTCTGGGAAAACAATAAATTGAGGTTCCAAATAAAGGCCATTATGGAAATGAGATTAGGGAGCAATTGAATTAGGCAGTAATCACCGTTTCTATATGTCATTACGAAGCAACTTTATACAGCATCACTCTGAGCCGCGGGCAATAAATGACAAACAGCGTTGTCTTTGAGAGGTATTTCAGTAAATCCACGAGGGGAGGGTTTGATTCAGCTCCTGCTCCGCCTCTTAATTCCCATCGGATCAGACAATAAAAATAAATATTTCTACATTTAAAAACTCTGGTGCTGAAGAACAAACAAGGAACAAAATCGTTTTGTAGTCTTACTCACTAACCACATATTAATAAGTTCTTAATATAATTCAGAGGAATTTGGTTTAAATGGATGGAAGTGAAGCGCAGAACGTCGTGGTCCAGTCTGGTGGAGCTTAATGTCATCTGAGGACTGCAGAACATTCCAGACAGCAGAAATGATTTGGGTCTTTGAATTGTCAGTATATCAACGGTATTATTACCTCGACCCGCCTCCATCTGTCCGTCCGTCAGGTTCACTGACGCTTCTGTGACTGTTACATATAATAATCGATTACTTCACTGACCTTAGATGCCTTAAAGAAAGAAAAAGCTTTGGTGGTATGTCCTCTTTAGGGGTTTGTTACTTTTCTAACAGACAGATAGTGAAGATCTTCTGATCTATTGTTGTAGGAGTTGGTATGCCCAGAACACCAACAAGACGTTTGCCAGCGATCTCCCCTCCCAGGTCTTGTTCCTAATGGTGAACCGGTTTTCCTACACCTGCTGAGGTGTCACAACTCCCTTGGGCAGATTCATCTGGGTCTGGAATGTACCTCCTCCGTAGAAGGCTGGGCTCGGCCCTTCTGCTCTGAAAGGAGCCAGCTGAGCTGACTTTGGAATATGATCGAGAACCTCCTTAACGAGAGTTTACGGGAAGGAAAGAAAACCCATGAGACTGAGAACATATCTCACCAGCTCCAGGAATGACTCGGGATCCCTCGGAAGGTTGACAGTAAACCCCGCTGAGTAGACCAGAGTGCGGACTGCTGTCAATAAGATGATGTCGTCGTTGTTGGTGTTGTTGTTGTTCTTGATGCTGTTGAACTTCCCTCATGTTGATGGAATGTTTATTGTGGGATCTGATATGTTCAGCGCTGTGGAAAAGAATTTCCCCTTTGGGACGATAAAGTCTAAAGTTTCACATTTCGTGCTATCTCTTTGAATAAATGGAATATAATATTCATAACTATGTTTTTCTGTCTACTTTCAACTACATTTCATTCAATATTTGTGTAGAAAAACCCTTTCTATCTCCATGGAAGGGGTCCGTGTGGAGGCCGTGTTTGTCCGGACGCCTGGAGAGGGATTTGGTGTTTATGACAAATGGAGGATCAGACGTATTATTTAGCGTAAGAAGAATAACCGGAGGGCCCAGCTTCAGCGTCACAGCAAACGTGAGGTTTCATGAAGTGTTTAGATGTAGAATCCTGACGCAGCCCGGAGGATTCAACTCGGCTCGGCGCCGCCAGCCTCCTTCCCAGCAGCCGTGCAGGGGGTTTGACCGTGAGCTTCAGAATGTCCCACCCCCAACCTTACCCCTTCCCCGAGATCGTAGGCTAAGAGCGAGCCATCTCTCCTCCAGGGCAGCGATCGCTCCAGAACCGTCTGCCGTCTGCGGCACGTCCAGCTGATTTCACTGGACGGATCACACCAGAACCATCGCTGGTACCTCACTCACATTTCCTCTGCTGCTCGGCTCTGGGTTTACATTTCCTCAGCCGACCCAGGGCAGAGCAGCAAAATCTGCCTCAGTAAAAGAAGGAAAGGGTCGGCGGTCACAGCAAGAGGTCATGTAAACGCCACACAGAGCCACTGTTACACGATAATAAATGTGTAATAATCCCCCTGGTCTTTTCACCGTTCTCTGAGCTACAGGAACTCTCAGACGGGGGAGTCTTTACGTTCCCTCTTTGTTAATCCCATAATAAACACTCACCTGTTGTAACGGAGTAAATACCTGGAGTCCGCAACAGCGTCTGCAGGTGCCAGGTTTTTGATGTTCCTGAAATAAATATTCAGCTCAGCCAGACAGCAACTGCCCCCTCTGCTTGTTGTCTCCACAGTTTGAAGATGTTTCATACATTTTAGGTTCCAAAGGCCCATTATTTTAAGGCAGAAAATCACATCTGCTATCTGGATAATCAAAGTCTGGAATGTCAGGTGGAGGTGTTTCTGTTTGCAGTTACAATGAAGACTGCAGGAGGTTTATCCTAACCACATAAGAGACGACTCTCCAATCCCTCATCTGACCTGACCTGACCTCATCTGACCTCATCTAACCTCACCTAACCTCATCTAACCTCATCTAACCTCACCTAACCTCATCTGACCTCACCTAACCTCACCTGACCTCATCTGACCTCGTCTGACCTCACCTGACCTCATCTGACCTCACCTAACCTCATCTGAATTCACCTGACCTCAGCTAACCTCATCTGACCTCACCAGACCCCATCTGACCTCTTCTGACCTCACCTATCTTCATCCGACCTATCCAGACGTCATCTGACCTCACCTGACCTCACATATCTTCATCTGCCTGATCAGACCTAACCTTATCAAACCTGACCTCACCAGACCTCAGATCCCACATGATGCTGGGGCAAATCCTCCACAGATGTCCTCCTACTTCCCTTTTTCCCTGAAAAGAAAAACTCACCCTAATGCTATTATTATTATTATTATTATTTATTTATATTTTATTATATATATTTATTTATTATTATTTCTATTAAGTAGAATCACAAAATTGATGAAAGAGTATAAAAAGTGGTGAGCCGTTGCTTCCACGTAACCTCTGCACTGCTGGCATGAACATGTCAACATGTGAATATTTGACCAGGTGAATAAATGACCAGGTGAATTTGTGACCAGGTGAACGTGTGACCAGGTGAATGTGTGAATGTTGGTGAATGTTCCTGCTTAGCTCTCAATCATCGTATTGGATCTGATCTTGACTTGGATTGGATCGGTTCTGTTTCGGCGCCGTTTCTCAAGGCTGACGATTTTTCAGGAGATCTTAAGGTGCTTATTTTTCGTTACCTGACACCTGGGAGAAAGAAAAATACACAAAAAAAGGTCTTACTTTTTAGTTTAGTTTTATTGCAGATACTGGCCTGTGGTTTTGGACTTTTAACAGACAGCAATGCTGGAAGCCTGTAGATAAAACCTGAGTCATTGAGACAAAGACAAAATTAAATCCCATGTCTTCAGTGTAAAAATAATTTCATGTCACATGACTATAGAATTTTCTTCAATAAAATACCTGGAAAGTATCTGGCAGCTTTGTATCTCCTTCACAAACATCTGAAACTCTTCATCAAGTCCTCGGGGGAAATGTTGTTGTAGCTACCAACTGTTGCTAACTGCTGCTAAGTGCTGCATGCTGCTAACTGCTAATAGATGGTACCTGATGTTATCTAATAACTAATATTAGCTGATAATTGCTACAAGCTGTTAACTGTTACTAGCTACTTGCTGCTACTAGCTACTAACTGATACTAGCTGCAAACTGCTACTAGCTCGCAACTGCTATTAGCTGTTAACTGCTACTAGCTACTAGTTACTACCTGCTACTAGCCAATACCTACTGCTAACCTTCTCCTCAGTACTAACTGTTACTAGCTGCTAACTGCTACTAGCTTCTAACTCCTACTAGCTGTTAAATGCTACTAGCTACTAACTGCTACTAGCTGCTACCAGCTAAGGTGCTTTTAATCCTTCCAGTTATGAACTGCACTCGTCAAATGTCTTCAACATTTCACAGTTGCTGATATTGTTCGCATCTCAGCACCTAGCCAATACAACGCTAAAGTGAATGTTTTGTCCCGAAGGTGATGTTGGAAGAAGGAAAATGGACCAGCATGAGGATCTAGGAGACTTTGACAAGGACCAGATTGTGATGCCTATAGGACTGGATCAGTACATTTCCAGAACTACCATATTGTTGGGTGTTCCTAGTCTATAGAGGTTAGGACCTACTAAAATGGTCTAAAGAAGGATTGATGGTGTTGGGGATTGAAGGCTAGCCCAGGCTGTGTGATCCCACAGAAAATCTGCTGTAGCTGAAAATATTCCTGATGTTTCTCATGGCAAGAAGTCAGACACACGGTGACATCACAGTGACATCACAGTGACATCACAAAGCTGTTTTGGTGGCAAAAAGGGAATGAGTGTGATATCAGGCAGGTGGTTTTAATGTTATGGCTGATTGGTGTAATTTTGCAGTAAGTGTAGTTTTAATATTTGGGTTGAGGATATTTTCTAACTATTCAAACAAATATCATAGTTTGAAGTATTTGTGTTCCTGCTGAATTTCTGCGCGGAGCAACCAGTTGAGCGCTAACAGGAAGAGCTTTGATAAACAGTCACAGTCAAAGGAGCTCAAACAGCCGCGGCTGTCTGACAGCCTCCAACCGTCAACTTTCTGAAAGGTTCAGGTGGTGGGGAGAACCTGCTGCTCCTCTGCTTTCAGACACATTCCTTTGTTAAAGCTAAAACTACTTCTTTCGGCAACCTGCCACCAAAAATATCCGTTTTACCGAGTCAACGGGACAACTTTTCTTCTTACCTTCTACTTGTTGAAGAAACGAGGTAGTGTGGAGACGACGCCCTCGTAACGAGCCCCGGGACACGGAGGCTTTTCTTAAAGAGAAGATCTCATTCTGATACCAATAAAACTTGATAGATCTGTCAAAACAGTGTTTACACAGACAATGTCAAAAAAGATATTACATAAACAAATTATGAAAAGAAAACCTTTAAAAAAATAGACCAAACTCCAGAGGCGTGAAGGTTTGTCTCCCTGGAGAGCTCCAGCTCCGCCTGCTCCACCACACGACCCGCTAAAACGAGGTTCTGCTGTTTTTAGCAAATGTTACTTACGCAGCAGGAAACTGCAGACGCATCAGGAAATATTTTCAGCAATGCAGCTGGTTTGGAATGAAGTCGGAGCCTGAGTTCATGGCGTAGCCTTTACTCAACGCAACGACAGTTACCGGCACTTTTGGTTCAGAAGAAATACATCCGTCAAAGAGAGACGCTTGTGGCCCCCAGAGAAGGAGTTGGATATAAGATCAGATAAGATAATATAAGATAAGCCTTTATTAGTCCCACCAGGTGGAAATGCGGCGTTACAGTAGCAAAGACCAAACAGAGCAATATAAAAAAATAACAATATATTCACTAAGAAATACACAAGTGGCAATATCCAGTAAATGAAATGTGAAAATGTAAACATATCGAATATTACACAGTCCCATAATGTAAAGTTCAAGTGAGGCGTGTGTGTGAGAGTGTGTGTGGGTGAATGTGTGTGTGCGTATGTATACGTGTCAGTGTATATGTGTGTGTGTGCGTGTGTGGATCTGTATATGTGTGTGTGTATATGTGTTTGTACGTGTGTTTGTGTGTGTGTGTGTGTGCATCTGTGTGTGTATGTGAGTGTTTGCATGAGTGTAAGTGCGTGTGTGGGTGTTTGTGTATATGTGTGTGTGTGCGTTTGTGGGTGTTTGTGTATATGTGTGTGTGTGCGTTTGCGTGTGTAAATGTGTGTGTTGGTGTTTGTATATGTGTTTGTGTGTGTGGGTGTTTATGTATGTGTGTGTATACGTCTGTGTGTGCGTGTGTGGGTGTTTGTGTACGTGTGGGTGTGTGTGTGTGTTTGCGTGTGTTGGTGTATATATATGTGTGTCTTAGTGTGTGTATTTGTGTGTGTGGGTGTTTGTGTGTGTGGGTGTTTGTGTATGTGTGTGTGTTTGCGTGTGTTTGTGTATATGTGTGTGTGTTTGCATGTGTTTGTGTATATGTGTGTGTGTGAGTGTGAACGTTTGTGGGTGTTATTGTGTGTGTGTGTGCGTGTGTTTGTGTGTGTGTGTGTCGGTGTTAGTGTGTGTGTGTGTATGTGCGTATTTGTGCGTGTGTGTGTGGTAGTTAGTGTGTGCGTGTTTGTGTGTGTGTATGTGTGTCTGTGTTTGTGCTTGTGTGGGTGTTAGTGTCTCTGCCTGACTGTGTGTTAGTGTGTGTGTATGTGTGTGTTTGTTTGTGAGTATGTGTGTGTGTGTAATTGTGAGCATGCGTGGGTGTTAGTGTGTTTGTGTGCGTGTGTTTGTGTGCGTGTGTGTGGTAGTTAGTGTGTGTTTGTCTGTGTGTGTGTATATGTGTGTGTTTGTTTGTGTGTGTGTCCATGTGTGGGTGTTAGCGTGTGTGATAGTGTGTGTATGTGTGTGTGTGTTTGTGTGTATCCGTGTGTTTGTGTGAGCGCATTTGGGTGTTAGTGTGTATGTGTGTGTGTGTGAGTGTGAGCCTGTGTGGGTGTTAGCGTGTGTGTGTCTGTTTGTGTTTGTGTATGTATCTGTCTGTGTGTTTGTGTGTGTGAGTGTGTGTGTGCACGTGTGTGGGTGTTAGTGTTTTATGTGTGTATGAGTGTGAGCGTGTGTGAGTGTGTGTAACTGTGAGTGTGTGTGTATGTACCCTTGTGTATGTGTGTGTGTGAGTGTGAGCGTGTGTGAGTGTGTGTCTGTTTGTGTGTTTGTGTGTGCGTGTTTATATGTGTGTGTGTGTGTGTGCGCGTGTTTGGGTGTTAGTGTGCATGTGTGTGAGTGTGTGTCTGTTTGTGTGTGTGTGTCTGTTTGTGTGTGTGTGTGTGTGCGCGTGTTTGGGTGTTAGTGTGTGGGTGTTAGTGTGTATGTGTGTGTGTGTCTGTTTGTGTGTGTGTGTCTGTTTGTGTGTGTGTGTCTGTTTGTGTGTGTGTGTGTGTGTGTGTGTGTGTGTGTATGTGTCACTAGCAGGTTGTAGAGTCTGACTGCTGCAGGAAGGAAAGATCAGCTCCTTCACCCCAAGTGTGTGAAGGAGCTTCTCACTGAAGGAACTCTCCAGTGCAGAGACGGTGTCCTGCATGGGCTGGGAGACATTGTCCCAGAGAGATGACAGCTTGGCCATCATTCTCCTCCATCATTCTCCATCAGTCCAGAGGACATCCCAGGACCAAACTGGCCTTCCGGATCAGTTTGTCCATTTTCCTCCTGTCAGCGGCCGAGATGCTGCTGCCCCAGCAGACCACTCCATAAAAGATGGCCGACGCCACCACATGGTCATAGAAGGTCTTCAGGAGCCCCCCCTGCACTCCAAAAGACCTCAGTCTCCTCGGCAGTAGAGTCGGCTCTGTCCCTTCTTGTAGAGTGCCGTGGAGTTGTGAGTTCAGTCCAGTTTTGTGTTCAGGTGAACACCAAGGTACTTGTAAGATGTGACCATCTCAATTTCCATTCCCTGGATGTTCACCGGTGTGTGGGGGAGAAAGCGCATGCGGAAGTCTATCACCAGTTACTTGGTTTTACCTGCGTTTATCTGGAGGTGGTTCCACTGGCGCCAGTCCACGAAGTCCTGCGTCAGTTTTCTGTACTTGGTGTCAGATTCTGGAGTGATGGGAAAATGAAGAAATAGCAGTAATGATTGTGTGGTACCGGTCCGTTGTGGTGAAGAGAGAGCTGAGTCAGAAGGTAAAGATCTCAAACTACCGGTCCATCTTGATTCCAACCCTCAACTCTTGTCATGAGCTCTGGGTCCAGAAGATTAGGTCAAGGATACCAGCTGGTGAAATGAGCTTCCTTCATGGTGTGCTGAACTCAACTTAAGAGATAAGCGGAGGAGCTGAGAGTTGAGCTGCTATTCCGTCACGTCTGAAGGAACCAGCTGAGGAGGTTCATCATCTGATCAGGATCCTCCAGTACTTCTCCCTCTGGAGGTTCTCCAGGAATGTTCAATTGGGCGGAGACCCGGTGTTGATCCAGAACTCTTTGGAGGGACTATAGATCTCAACTGGCCCTCGATCATGAGTGGAACGAAGTGGATGAATGGATGGATACATGGATGGATGGATGGATGGATGATGGATGGATGGATGGACGGACGGACGGATTACTGATATTCCAGCAGTTTTTATGACGTGTTAACTGCACAAATGAAACATTGTCAAAACATGTTTGAGATAACAAAACATGTTATCTCAGAGTTGAAATAACTCAGAGCCCCCACTAGGGCTCCACAGAAAGCTATGTTCTTGGTATTGGACGGTTAAAAGTAGGATGAGTGGGGGTCTTCAGTCTGCGGTTCTGAGAGGTGGGGGGGCAGGACAGTGTTCCTTTAAAGCAGCAGAACAGTGAGAAGACGTGAGGGACATAAATGTGAGTGTCTTCACGGAGGACGTGTGCAGAGCTCCAGAGATAACGATAGAACGGACAGAATGTAAAAGCAGCTCAGTGGAAGATGATCCAGGAGGTCTTTTGTTCTCTTTAAAACCCGATACTCTTAGTTCATAGAAAAAAAAATCCCCCGCCCAGCTGAGCGAGAGTATTGAGTAGCTGCATGAATCTAATTTCACTCCAAACAGCATTTCTAATAGGTATTCTGATCAGGTGTCACCCAAGACCAAATACAATTAAGGGACCTCAATCTGAAGATCCTGACGGAGAGAAGACGTGGGGAAAAAGAAAAATAGAAAAATAGAAGAAGAAGAATACACAACACAATATTTGCTCTCCATAGTTTTCATACAACAGACTCCCAAAGGACAGGAAACAGAATCTTTCTCCTAAAAAGGCTTAAATCTATGAGCAGCCCCTGGCTCCGCCCTCTACAGACAGGAAAACAAAAATACGCACCGGGCAGAAGGTTCCAAAATATGTTAAGGAAACATAATCAGCATCAGGGCAGCTTTGTTTATCTGTTTACACTGTAAACCCCTCACGCCCCCCCCCCACCCACCCACCCCCGCCCGCCACATCCCCCGATAAACAAGGGGATAGAGGAGAGAAATGATAAAAAAAAAAAAAAAAAAAGAAGCTAGAAATATCTTTTGCTTATTATTTTAAGTAACTGTTCAAATTTCATTTCAGAATGGTAATCCACAAAACAAATATGTAGCGGCATATTTTAAAGAGGGAGGCTCCGCTCGCTTCAATTTTCCTATTGTGGCGTCGGCCGCGTGTTTGCTCTTTGTGTCTGTTTGAATTGATTTGCACAGCTCGGCAGACAAGGGCTGAATGCTTAGACCAAGAATCCATAATTTCATATGATCTGATAGTTCTGCAGCGTTAGATTGATTTTCCCCATCTCTTTGGAGCCGGTGTTAACAAACAGGCTGAGGAACCTGCACTCATGGAGCCTCAGAGCAAAGAGAGGCGTTTTGTTCAGGCGAAGGTGATAATGTGGAGACGGCGACGTGTTTGTTTGAGGGAGAGGATATGTTTGTCACGTGTTGTTGTCTGGAGGAGGTATTTCCCATCCAGGCTGTAGTGCCGGTAACCACACAGCATCCATGACAGGGGGCTCAACATCTTCTTGATCTCCAGCTGCTTCTGTCTGCAGCCACTGGACACACAGGTGATGAGGAGGAAACAATGATGAAGGTCTAAGAGAGCACACCTGGGCAAACACTGTTCAACCGGAGCTCCTTCACTCATTTCAGAGAACTTCTGCCATGTAATCGGACCGGTGTTCTGAGGAGTTCGTCGTGGGCTGGGATCCACCTGTGTCGTCAGGCTCATTTCTCATCAGACTGTTCAACTCTGGACTGAATCGATCCACGTTCACGGTGTCCTGAACAAACGCGTGGGTTTGTACGGTGGCACCGATCCGTCATTGTTGTAGATAATTTATACAAACTTGCGTTCTATTCTTATTCCACTTAATACTTGTTAATATGTCGACTATCTTACCCTTTAAGTACTTTATTTTCATCCTGTATCCTGTATTTAACCATAATATTCTATTTCTGTCCAACACGGCCACATAGGACTCTGAGGTCAATGTACCTCTAGTGCCGGTCCTAAGCCCGGATAAATGTGGAGGATTGGGTCAGGAAGGAATCCATCCCAGCTGGCATTTAGCTGAAGGCCGCATCCACCAATTCATCCAATTCATTGTATGTTCTGCTGATTGAGATATCTACGTCATCTTGTTGCTGCTGTTTTCAGTCATTCAGATGCAAATTTAACCAGCAACAACATTAAAACCAGTTACTGGTTCTATCGTTGTGGCTGATGGGGGGATATTACATTAATAATAATAATAATACATTTAATTTATAATGCACTTTACATTTGGATCAAATCTCAAAGTGCTACAAAGTAAAAGCAGATAAAAGCATCAATAAAAAATAAAATAATAACTATATAAAAGCCTTACCAAAAAACCAACAATGTTAATTAAGGTTATAGATTCTGCTAAAAAGGAAAGTTTTAAGTCCTTTTTTAA
>VRLP01009724.1:0-11837 GCA_009660295.1 Lophius piscatorius
GTCTGTGATCACATGATGTGGCTGTAGTGTCTGTGATCACATGATGTGGCTGTAGTGTCTGTGATGTCATGGTGTGGCTGTAGCGTCTGTGATGTCATGATGTGGCTGTAGTGTCTGTGATGTCATGATGTGGCTGAAGTGTCTGTGATGCCATGATTTGGCTGAAGTATCTGTGATGTCATGATGTGGCTGTAGTGTCTGTGATGTCATGATGTGGCTGTAGTGTCTGTGATATTATGATGTTATGATGTGGCTGAAGTATCTGTGATGTCATGATGTGGCTGTAGTGTCTGTGATATTATGATGTTATGATGTGGCTGTAGTGTCTGTGATGTCATGATATGGCTTTAGTGTCTGTGATATTATGATGTTATGATGTGGCTCTACTGTCTGTGATGTTATGATGTGGCTGTAGTGTCTGTGATGTCATGATGTGGCTGTAGTGTCTGTGATGTCATGATGTGGCTGTAGTTTCTGTGATGTCAGGACCTTCTATCTATATCAAACACCAATCATGATTTTCTTCCCATTAAGACAAAGAACCCCCCCCTCTTTCCTGTGTGTACGTGATGTCAGAGGGTGCGGCAGCAAGTTCCCAGATGTGACGTCATCATAAACAGTTGAGCTAGATGTTCAAGACAGCAGATTCTCACAAAGAGAGTTTAAGTAAGAAAATCTAAAATGATAAAACAAAACATTTTTAGTTTTAATTTTTGTATTTATAATTGAATCTGAAACTAATCTAAAATGGGATAAATTGCGGCGAGAGGAAGACAAAGAGTCTTCATCAGCGACCGACGGACTTCCTTCTCCATCAGGACCACCTGCTCCCTAAACCCCCTCCGCCAGCTCCGACACCGCCAGACAGGACAGGTGGGGCGCTCCAACCTGAGACACCCCAGCCCTCCTACATCCAGACTAGGAGGCACTGAAAAAAAAGCGTCCCGGCTCTGGAGGAGGTTCCCTCGCAGACTGAACGGCAGGAGCGGGCAGCAGGAGTAAAGATGGTAGGGGAACATACCTCCTGTAGAACCTCCTTTGGTAGAACCTCCTTCTGTAGAACCTCCTCCTGTAGAACCTCCTGTAGGATTCGCAGCTCCTCTCCTAGACAGAAACACCACCACTCCGCGGTTCACGCCTGATGGAAGCCTTCCTGACCCGGTCCACCAGCAGCATCAGCACCGACAAGCCAGGCAGGAGGTACAGGGGAGAATTCCGGGGAAGCTTTTCAAAATAAAATAACTCCATTGCAAAGACGTACTGTGGATCTCAGCAGTACCCAGAACAAAACCTTTACACTCAGTCCAACAAATACTTTAGAGCAATATCTTTTAATCAATTCAGTTATACAAAAATCACAACAACAATGTCAGTGACAAAAGTAAAAATAATTAACCGTAGATCATACATAGATTGATGTTGAATTAAAACATTAACACATATATGAGGAGTGAAATAAAACAAAGAAAGAAAACTACAGACAGGCAGCGAGAGTAACAGGTTCTGGATTCAAATCTCTGGTCGTGGGTTCTGTAATTCTCTCCTAAACCTATCTGACTTATTTCATTTTAAATGTACAATCATTTTAGTTTTTTTGTCATACTTACACAACATCATGACTTTATTCTCCAAAGCTCCATTTTCTTGTCTTTAGTAAAGTTGTTTTGTAATAACTAAAATGATAGTATAGTGTGTATTATTGCGTGTATTATATGTACTCTCCAGCTTCTTATTTAAATATTGAAGTGATACTTAGAAAGAAATAAAGTAAATCCTAAAGACTATAGTTCAAGCACAAACTGGGTTCCACTCTGCATTTATTTTGAAGGGAGAACACCACACTTCCGGTTTGACCTACTCTGTTCTTGAGCAACTTAATGCAGCTTTAGCAGCCAATCAGCAGCCCCCACTAGAGGCTCGGTCGCCTGGGCGACTAATGGCTGTGGACTCAGGGCGTGTCCACTCTGGGGAGGATGTACCACTATGATAGAAACGGGAGGGGGGGCTGTAGCTAGTAACGTCACTGATTTGATGGTTCCCACGTGACTTTTAACTCACATGACCCTGGACCAACACCGACGGAACACAGTATCATTATTATTATTGTTATTATCATTTACTAACTGATCGGAGGGCAGGCAGACTCCGCGACCCAGACAACCCCGCGAAGAGAAGACAACCAGGATATCACGTGACTACCTCCAACCAATGAGAAGCCAGAACAGAGTCACGTGACTATTAATGTCCCATATCAATAATGGTCATTATTTTAACTAATTATATAAACAGTAAATAAATTATAGTATCGATATGCATGATATTAATAATGTTTTCCTACATTTTCTATTTTACACTAAGATTTAAGGTCAAATAATATCTTTCATTTTTCTGACTTCATTTCATAATATTAAGACTTTACTCTTGAAATACTTTGACTTTACTTAGCTTATATAATTTTTTAGAATATGATCTTTATCTTCATGATATTATTACTTTATTTATAAAGCTGGTTTTATAAAGTATTTGATAAAGTCTTGTTCTCCTGACATTTTATTACATTTCCTTTTGTCATAATTATATTTTTATGCCATTATCAAAATTATGACTATAGTTGAATTTTTTATTTTTTACACATACATTCATATTATCATTTCATTTTTAGAATCACTTTATTACATTGACATTATATATTTTTTTATTGTAATATTATACTTTTTTTATTCCAGACACTTTTTCTAAACTAGGACTTAAAAAATACTTTAAGATGGTTAAAGCGTAAACTTCTATTTTATTTTTTATTTTTCAAAATATACTCTGATTATCATCAGAGCTTTAATGTGAGTTAAGTCATTAATAAATGATATATATTATTCATCATTAATAACATCAGTCACAACACGTATTTAAAAAAAAATAATATAAAAAATAAACCTCCGTTTACAAAGTTGTGGTTAATTAAGAATTAAAGGTTATTTCTAGTTTGTACTTTTAGATGTTCATCGTCAAAACACTTCTAAACTTTTGTAAAGTAATAAAAGACAAAAAAAGTCTTGTTTCGCACAAAAACAATACATTTATTCAAGTGTTCTCCAGCACAAGGACATACGGAGCTTCATCTTCTCTCGGGACACTGAAACAGAAGTACGGGAGGCAGGAAGGGCCAAACGGAGAATATCTGCTACATCTGCTGCACCAAAGGGGAAAAGCCTCACGAGTCATGAAAGGAACAAAAGGTCACATCACTGGAATCAAAATCTTTAAGCCGCCTCCAACATTAAAATGTTGTTTCCCATTTTTTTCATAAAACAAACAAACAGAACAACATCCTGGCGTGGAGACGGGCGGCGGCGGCGGCGTGGAATGTCGGGTAAGAAGCTAGAGTCAAAACAGGAAAGCACCGACTACAGCGATCTCTCCTCTGAGACGGACGGGAGCATCGCTTCCATCCTCGTCCCTCTTTTATCAAGTACGGCGTTAAAATGCGTTTGCGAACAGATTCACACGCCGTTTTCCTGCCGGATGGCGTGGAAACGGTCGTCGTCATTCGTTCACGTCTCTGCCAATCAAATGGAATTTTCTTGATTCAATAAAACTTTTTAGCACCATCGGAAAAACAACTACCATCGGCCTTTTTTACACTAAAACCGCTAAGGGCGGCGAGCGTCCATCTTTAATGAATGTCACATGACACAAAGGAATGAAAGTGGACCCGGATGTCTGAACGCTCAAAGCCAGTTTGGAATCAAATCAGTTTCTTTTTTAACCTTAATTTGTTGATATATATTAGCAAAAATTATATTTGTACATCTCATAGTGAATTAAAAGAAATAGCGGAAAACTTTATGTACAGACTGTACAAACAAGAAGGGGGCGTGGCCCTGCCTCCATCACGGCGGTAAACATCTGAGTCGGCTGAAGCGGGGCGGTGGAGAGAAAAGAAATCCGACCCCAACGTGTTCCTCATCTCCGATGTTCCATGAACGCAGCATAACATTCCGTTAAATATCGCGTTGGCGAGATGGTAATAAGGTCACTTAAGAACTTAATTACACTAAGAAATTAAATGTTAAATATGATATATCTCACTTTAATTTACGGTTTAATTTCTCTTGGAGCGTCAGTTTTTCGTTTTGACAAACTGCGGCATAAATCCTCGCGGTTTTAGCCGAAGAGAATTTCGCCGCTGACGACCGAAGGCTCCTTTATGCTGCGTGTGCGTCCGGCGGTCAGCCGCGCCACAGGGGGGCAGCAGAGAGTCTGGAGGACAGAACTGGAGCCGTCGGCGGAGGCGATGAAGCAGCGAGGTCCAATGAGGGAGACTTTTAATGCTGTGAGCACCGAGAGGTTCTGTTTCAATAAAGTCTGAACTGATTGATCACATGTTATCTCAATCATCATCTTCCTCATGGAGTCACTGATGCTGATGATGGTGATGATGGAGGCTGCAGGTCCAGAGAAGCAGGATTTTTCTTCAACAGCAGGCCTCTTTGCTTCCTTGAATGAAGGAACAGACCCTTTAAACGGAGCGCTGGTCCGGTACTTCTGTCCAGGAGTTACCAGAACCGCTTCAGTGCAGAAACACTGAAGGGTTAGTGAGCAGGAATGGATCTTCTCGGGTCCACCAAACATCTCAGGGGGGTTCAGATCCAGACTTTGATAGGAAACATTCAGAGGTGGACTTACAACCTGATGACCTCACACACTGATGACCTCACAGACTACTGACCTCACAGACTAATGACCTCACACACTGATGACCTCACAGACTACTGACCTCACAGACAGATAACCTCAAAGACTGATGAACTCACAGACTAATGACCTCACAGACTGATGACCTCACAGACTACTGACCTCACAGACTAATGACCTCACACACTGATGACCTCAAAGACTGATGAACTCACAGACTAATGACCTCACAGACTACTGACCTCAGACTGATGACATCACAGACTAATGACCTCACATACTGATGACCTCACAGACCGATGACCTCACAGACCGTTGACCTCACAGGCCGATGACCTCACAGTCTGATGACCTCAAAGACCGATGACTTCACAGGCCGATGACCTCACAGACCGATGACGTCACAGGCCGATGACCTCACAGGCCGTTGACCTCACAGGCCGATGACCTCAAAGACCGATGACCTCACAGGCCGATGACCTCACAGACCGATGACCTCACAGACTGATAACCTCAAAGACCGATGGCCTCACAGTCTGATGACCTCACAGACCGATGACCTCACAGACCGATGACCTCACAGACTGATGACCTCACAGTCTGATGACCTCAAAGACCGATGACCTCACAGGCCGATGACCTCAGAGACTGATAACCTCAAAGACCGATGACCTGACATTCTCCTTCAGTAGAATCCATGTTTCCCTCCATGTTGGACCGGCCGCCCTCTCAAGCGTCCCACAGAGGTCAGCTGTGGACAGAATGTCACACGATCCAAACAGGAAGTTTCAGAGGGAGGAAACGATTTAAATGTCTTATGTTTTGGCAGTTTAAGGACTTCCCGTCTCAAAGAGGATGAGACTGAAGTTTGATGAAGTGAAGCATGAGGGTAGGATTTCATTACTCAGGGGACGGAGCTTCTCTCGCACAGACCCTGTTGAAGAAACCAGGAGGGGATCACTTGGTGTCTCCCAGCGTTGCAGATTCGTCTCTTGGTACTGTCCAAAGACCTTTGACCTGTTGTGTTAGGACTGCCACCCCCTTGGTTTCAGGTGGTACTGCGAGCCAGGAGGGGTCCAATACTTCCTGACAGCGCCGTAGATTCCTCTCTTGGAAAAATAAAATCTTCTTCAACGATTCTGAAGACATTTGTTGTGACCAGCTCGGGCTGAGGGGACACTGCCCCCCGTGGGTTCTGGCGGTACTGCACCGTTGTCCATAAGCTATCAGAAAGCATTACAAAATATGTCATCATCTGTTTTTACGCATAAATGAGCCTTCACCGCGGTCGTTTCCTGTCCCTCGGCGGGGACAGAATATTACACAATCAAAACAGATCGACATTCTTAAATCGGGGGGGTAACTTCCTGTCCGGCTGCTTTCAGGCCGAGACCACTACGGACGAGGTTGGGAGGGAAAGGGGTAAAATAACTTCACATATTGAAATCCATCCTTTCACCTGTTTACAAAACGTTTCACATCACTTATTTTCTTTTAGAAATACCAAGAAATAAAAAGACAAGCGTATAAAAGTGCTTTATAATGTCGATAAAACAGCACAAAGTTGCTATAAAAAGGTAGAAGAACTTTGTGAAGCCGCACCGCGTTGTTGAGGATTTGCACCAGAGGTGGAAGTCGAGCTAGCGAGCGGGCTAGCACGCCGCTCGTACAGTAACGCTGTTGGTCGGGGTGAAACCAGACGTTTCACAGGCGAGAGACGGCAAACATCTTCACCCATGTGGCGAGTTTGTGCCAGAGTGCAGCGAGGCAAGGCATCAAGGCTAGAGGAGCACCAGCCCAACCCGTAGAAAAGCTCCGGTTTGTCTGGTCTGAGAACTTTGAGTAAAAAACTTCCAGCAACAAAGAGTTGTGTCGTCTGGCGTCACGGCGCCACATGGGCGGCGATGTTTGGCGTCATCTCGCAGCACCATGGTCATGGAACCATATTACAGTAGTACCGTTATTACCTTCAGGTGAGGAGAAACTGTAAACAAAGAGGTATTTGAGATCTGGTGATTTGGATTCCGAGAGACTCTCCTCACACCGATGACATCATCCGTCACGTCTTGCCGGGGCCAGGCGCAGGTACGGCGGCGCGAGCGCTAATTCTGTTAGTTTTTAAAAAACTTTGTGTCTCAATCGTTCGTAACATCGCATTCCTAATGAGCCTTGTCGCAACTTCAAACCAACGCCAGGTTCTCACTCCGGCCTGATTCCTGACTAAAGATGTGAATAGAGACAATTTAGCCTTTTCCCACCGTTTATGTCAATATTGGCGTCATCGGTGGCGTGTGCGTGACAAGTGGCGAAGAGCCTGTGAGCGTAGAAGTCTCTGACGTCAGCAGGCCGCGGACGCAGGATGTTAACAGATGAAGTTAAAAAGGAAAATATAACAATCATTCTGAATGCTAAGCTAATTTGTCGCACAGAACTTTACGACTGCAAAGCGGCGAGCGGAGTGGGCTGACCGGCCGCCACTCACTTCAGGAAGTTTTAAATTGCTAAAAGCTGCACTTAACGCATATTTTGGATGCGTTAAGTACTTATGACCTCCTTCTACTCATCCCTAGCATGAGTAGAAGGAGGTCATAAGTTTGTGCGATGCCGTTTCACTTACGTCTGTCAGCGTTGGGGTTCTGAGGGGTGGGGCAGGAGGAGGGTCTGAGGACCAAGGCTCTGCTGCCGCCTACCTGCCACTAGTTGATAGCTGCTACTAGCTGCTGACTGCTACTGCATCTGACCCAGAGGGGGCGGGATTCTGCTTCAGTCGAGACAGGAAATGAAAGTGTTGCACATGCCGTCAGAAGGGTCGTTAAAAATCTGTCTGTCTTTGGACACAATTATAGTTTCTACTTTTTAGTTTCCCTTGGCGGAACCTTCAGTGTTGACGGCCTCAGGTAGTTTTTGATGATGTCATCGTCAGATGAGTCGAGGAAAAATCAAACCACGAAGTTCAACGGTAGGCGGCGCCGCACCTGGACCCAGCTGGCGTGGGAGTGTGAGGAGGTCTCGTTCGCACAAACAAATCAACAGTAGTCCGTAACACTGCTAAAAGGTCAAATGACACATCAAAATTAAATAGAATTACAAACACGAGAAATCAAATCTATCCCAGATGATCCGGCAAGAGGAGGATCTGAGGACCAAGGCTCTGGATTCTGGGTTCTACTCGGGTCTGCTCACGCGCAGGAGAAGTAATCTTTGAGCGGGGCAAACAGGTGGCGGATCACCGGGACGCTCCAGGACCGGCCCAGCAGCCTCTGCCTCGCCAGCCGGCTCATGTTGGACACGTCGGTGTAGTGGACCGGGAAGCCGAACACCCTGAGAGGGGAACCGGTGTTTAGACTCTGCTGGGGCTGGCAGGGTATTGGTGCAGTGCGGTGACCTACCTCTCCATCTCAGTGCACCACAGGATGTCCTCCTTCTCGTTCATGTAGACCGGGAAGTGCTGGTCCTTACCCTGCTTAATGGAGTTGGACCTGGTGGTGATGGTCCGGACCTTCTGGAACTGACGGGACACAGGAAGAACAAGGAATCATTTCACGCATTAAGTTTGTTCTTACAAGACGGAACTAATAATGAGGAACTTTTGGTGGACTGTGTTTCTGAAGAGGCGTGTTTTATAGCAGGCTGGGTTCGGTTCGCTGCCCCCTGGAGATGTTCCTCAGGAGGACAGAGATCAGATCCCAGTCCGGATGGGATCTGCTCCTATGAACTGGTGTGCATGGGCAGTAAGAGATCTGAGACCCGGTGAGGCGGTACCTTGGCGGTTCTGCCGTGTTCTAAACAGCCCTGCAGGTCCAGCTTGTCGCTGCCCATCGCGGTCAGAGGCCTGAGGAAGAGGAGAAGAAGAAGAATGGAGTATTTATCCATGTTCTCTCCGTGACACATGACAGCTGTACTTCATCTGGGATTTGATGGTTGTGGTCTGGAAAGACCTGGTACTGAGGAGAACCACCCCAGACGGACCAACACTCCTGATCCTCAAACCCTTCCTGCAGGTTTGTAAACTGTGGCCCCCTGCTGATCAAAGAAGGTACTGCAGCTGGACCCACCCCTCAATTAAAACACAAATGGTTAAATATTTACGTTCTAAACAATAAGTTCAGTGTTTTCCCCTGTGGGATTTCTTACCGTTGGGCTTTTTCTCCTGTGTTTTCTCCTCTGTGTTTTTTTCTCTGCTGTGTTTTTTTCTCTGCTTTATATTTTCTTCTGTGTATTTTCTCCCCCTTGTATTTTTTTCTCCTGTGTATTTTCTCTGCTGTTTATTTTCTCCACTCGGTTTTCGGTGCCGTTTTTTTTCCACTTTGTATTTTCTCTGCCATGTCTCCTTTCTCCTGCGTATTTTCTCCCTCCTGTGTATTTTTTCAGCGGTGTGTTTTCTCTGGCGAGCGTTTTCTCCGTCGTGTGTTTTCTCTGCTGTGTGTCACACTGACGGCTTCCCTCACCGTTCACACACCAACCTGTTCATCCCAGGAAGGTTCCCCCAGAAGTAGCGGGCGCGGTGGGCGGCGGAGACTTCCTTGGCGTCAATCATCACCGGGTTGCACTGAAAGCAGGAGAGATGATTCATTCGGCTTTAGAGCGTGAGGTTGGAGAGTGCGGCGCAGCAGAGTCACCACTGAGGAGCGGCGTGACATCAGGTCATGTGACAACCTTCAAACTGTGACTCAGTGGGATTGGGAGGAGCTTAAAACTCAGTAAAGGCGCAGTCTTTAAAATCTAGTGGCATCTAGTGCTGAAGATGATGTCATCGGTGTCCTGTCATGTGACCAGGCTCCTTTACGTAAACATACTCTAAACATCAGATTTCATTGTTACTTCTGTCAAAATGAAGTGATGAAGACACCGACCACCGGAAGGATCAAAGCAAACGTATCGTTCCAATATCAGATACGTACAGAACGCCGTCACGGCGAGGAAGACGCCCTCAGAGCCGTCGTACAAACCGCCGCTGTAGAGACGGGGGTAAACTCCAGTACATATAAACTATTACTGTAAAATATAAACTATTACAGTAAAAAATAAACTATTACTGTAAAATATAAACTATTACAGTAAAATATAAACTATTACTGTAAAATATAAACTATTACAGTAAAATATAAACTATTACTGTAAAATATAAACTATTACTGTAAAATATAAACTATTACAGTAAAATATAAACTATTACTGTAAAATATAAACTATTACAGTAAAATATAAACTATTACTGTAAAAAATAAACTATTACTGTAAAATATAAACTATTACAGTAAAATATAAACTATTAAAGTAAAATATAAACTATTACTGTAAAAAATAAACTATTACTGTAAAATATAAACTATTACAGTAAAATATAAACTATTAAAGTAAAATATAAACTATTACAGTAAAATATAAACTATTACTGTAAAATATAAACTATTACAGTAAAATATAAACTATTAAAGTAAAATAAGAACTATTACTGTAAAATATAAACTATTACTGTAAAATATAAACTATTACAGTAAAATATAAACTATTACAGTAAAATATAAACTATTACTGTAAAAAATAAACGATTACAGTAAAAAATAAACTATTACAGTAAAATATAAACTATTACTGTAAAATATAAACTATTACAGTAAAAAATAAACTATTACTGTAAAATATAAACTATTACAGTAAAATATAAACTATTAGTGTAAAATATAAACTATTACTGTAAAATATGATAAATACAAGATGGATCTCCTGTCGATTCATCTGAGGTCCATTTGGACTAAGTCGGATGAACAGCTGACGAATAATATCCTGAAAAGTTCGGGAGATAAAGCTCCTCTCAATGACCTTAGCAAAATCACTCCAGTTCTTCCTCTCACAGAGGTCTATATGAGGATGAGTGAGATAATGATGCATGAGATCGTTTTAGAGCTTTTCAGGGATATAAATATACAATATAAGCAACTATAATTAAAAATACACACATTCAACTACACACATCCAGTATTAAATTATAAAACAGGAAAAATGAAAAACAGAAATAAACGTAGTGAAAAACACAGAGAGAAGGAAATCGGGCGAATAAAACCCTCTGCTGTAACCATGGCAACCTGTACACAACATTACATCATCAGCTACTGGAGCCAGTTCTGTCTGTTACACCAGGACTGGAGCAGAACCGAGCCCAGGGCCCAGGGCCCAGAGCTGGGCGCAGACCCAGGGAGGACTGGACCAGTACCAAGGGCGGCGCTCCGACGGCTCAGTACAGCGCTGAGTTGTATTGTATCTTTAAAGAGTTCGCTGTTTGATGATGCAATCTTCTGTTTTGTGTTTTGCTCCATGTTTTTATAGTGAAACTGAGGACATATTTCATATTCTTCATTGTTTTCATATTTATGACTGAAACTCCTAATCACGACAAAACCAGCATGAGTAAATATCTTCCAACATGGCGGCTCTTGGCTTCCATAGATAATAAATATTGACTTATTTATTCAAGGAGATATTTTACAGACTGCACCTTTAAATGTTGGCAGTGAGATGATGGACTTAAGCCACAAGGGGGCCCCCCATTATCCATCAGTCTTCCTGTCACATCCTGTCTAGAAGTCTGACCTCTGACAAACATGGTGGGCGGGACTTACCTCTAGAAAGCGGGAGATGTCCCTCTTGTCGCTGACGCCCATGGCCACCACGTTCTCAAAGAGCCAGAAGAAAGGACGGTCCTCGCCCTCCTTGGGTCGCGCCTCGTGGAGCAGCCGGTAGAACTCAAAGAAGAGGCGTCCGGTTCCCTCTGAGGGACAGAGACGGTTCAGTGAGGGGGCGGGGCCAGCGGCAGGCCACAATCACCTTAGTAGGAACCTACCGTAAAGACCTTTCCTGGCGGGGTTGACTATGGAGAGGTCGTTACACGGACTCCCACCAATGACCAGGTCAAACGGACCCCACTCGTGGATCTACAGGGAGACAGCAGAGAAGATGAAGGCAGAGGGCACTACAGCCACGTCATTACATCACAGCGGCACTACATCCACGTCATTACATCACAGAGACACTACAGCCACATCATTACATCACAGAGACACTACAGCCACATCATTACATCACAGAGACACTACAGCCACATCATTACATCACAGAGACACTACAGCTACGCCATTACATCACAG